>CANNZV010005627.1:0-25248 GCA_947561585.1 Caprella mutica | reverse complement strand
CAAAATCCTAAAGCTGAAACTCATTGTGAAATTAGCTTCTATTGATGAGAAATTATTACTTCGCTCATAATAGAAAATTGAGGACGAACTAATTTGTTACCGAGTGGTCCACTTGCCCTTCAAATTGGCCCACTTGTCCTTCAAATTGGCCCACTAAACCATCAAATTGACCAACTTGCCCTTCAAATTATCCCACTTGCACTTCAAATTGGCCCACTTGTCCTTCAAATTGTCCCACTTACACATCAAATTGTCCCACTTGCCCTTCAAATTGACCCACTTGTCCTTCAAATTGTCCCACTTGCACATCAAATTGTCACACTTGCCCTTCAAATTGTCCCACTTGCCCTTCAAAATTGCCCACTTGTCCTTCAAATTGGCCCACTTGCCCTTCAAATTGACCCACTTGTCCTTCAAATTGTCTCACTTGCACATCAAATTGTCCCACTTACCCTTCAAATTGTCCCACTTGCCCTTCAAATTTGCCCACTTGTCCTTCAAATTGACCCACTAGCACATCAAAGTGTCCCACTTGCACTTCAAATTGGCCCACTTACTCTTTCAAATTGACCCACTTGCCCTTCAAATTGTCCCACTTGTCCTTCAATCCTTCAAATTGACCAAGTTTAAGCACCTCAGATTAACTCATTTTAGTCCTTTAAATTAGCACGACTTAGCTATTCAATTAACCGGTTCTATCCTTTCAAATTGGCCCGTTTTATCAATTAAATTGACCCGATTACCTCTTGAAAGGACCTGTTTCAGTCCTTCAAATTTACCTGTTTAATACCCCCAATTTGGACCGTTTAATCCCTTTTATTTGGCCCATTTTAGTCCTTCAAATTTGCCGGTTTAATCCTCCTATTTAGCTCGTTTAATCCTTTTTATTTGGCCCATTTTAGTCCTTCAAATTTGCCGGTTTAATCCTCCTATTTAGCCCGTTTAATCCTCCCTATTAGTCCCGTTTAATCCTCTAAATTTGGTCCATTTCAGTCCTTCAAATTGGCCCGTTTAATCCCGTCCACTTGGCCCGCTCTCCACAGTCTCATTGTCCCTTAACAACTCAATCAGAAGTTTAATTGCCAATTTTTCTCTCTAATTCCCGTAACAATTATTATCCTCTTGTTGATGTTGTTCTTGTTCTTGTTCTGGTGGCAATTTTGATTTATTTGATTTCTCTTTAATTTGATTCGTGATAGCGTTTGATGTGAACTTCTTTACATTAGCATGTATTGTATTCTTATTATTTTAATTGGCATTATTTGTATGTTTAACTAACATTATTTGTATATTTAATTAGCATTTATGAAATGAAGAGCGAGTGAGACGACAAAAAAAGTTTCCATCCTTTTATTTTTCTAGAGCTTTCGAATAATTCAATATTCATTATCAATATCCTAATTTTGACTAATTTTAAACAAATTAAGTAGAAATAAGAAGTATTATGGATACCTAAATTAATAAAGTCACCAAAACAAGCAAGTTCATTTACCTTAGCTATTTTGGGTTAATAACTTATTATTTTCTATGATTTTTCCTTTTTCTTTATTATTTGTGAATTAGTTAGGTGACTTTATTAATATAGGTATCCATAATACTTCTTATTTCTACTTAATTTGTTTAAAATTAGTCAAAATTAGGATATTGATAATGAATATTGAATTATTCGAAAGCTCTAGAAAAATAAAAGGATGGAAACTTTTTTTGTCGTCTCACTCGCTCTTCATTTCATAAATTTACTAAGATTTCCAAGAAGGAAGCCAATTACTGAAATAATTAGCATTTTGTATATTTAATTAGCATTATCTGTATATTTAGTTAGTATTATTTCTTGATTTAATAATTAGATTTATTTTGAAGTTTAATCAACATTAATTCTTGATCTTATTTGAAGCAATCCAATTCTTTACTTTATATTAGAGTTGAAATGGTAAAATTAACGTCAAGTAATGTGCAGATATCGAATACTTAGGTAGGCTAAATTTCTAAAGTTCAGATTCATTAATGACCTATTTTAAGGGGACCGTACTTGGGAAAATCACATAATTTTATAATTTTTTATTATTTCGTAAATAGCCACCTAGTACCCGTTTAGATGTTTGAGTGAAATGTCAGAGCTCTAGAGTCACTATAACCCACTGGGGGAGAGAGAAAGGGAGGGGGCGAGGCGAGAATTGGGGAGTCGCTAGATGTTTTACACACTCTCTATCAGCCACTAATAATTCGTAATAATTAATTATCTTGCCATATCTGGTAAAGTACCTCCTACTCAGATCACAAAGCACAGGTATTGTTCGCTCTTTGCAATTATGCTCAGTGGCACTCGATATCTCATAAGGGAAGGTGTTGGGTGTCATCTTTGAAAATATTTTTCTAGCACTTCTCCTTACGGACAAATATTGGTATTCAGAAACATTCTTCTTTTACAATTGTGAAGCTACGGCATTGGTTTTTTTTTTTTGCATTCGATTTTCCAGATAATTCTCTACAAATCGGTTTTCTCTGAATTTTCGAATTTGCTTTCAAAATTTTGAATTAAAAAAAAAACCTTTTATTTATGTTTTTTTTCGAAAACCAATTCGAAAATTGAAATTCAAAGAACATTGTTTTCTAGATAATCTCTTGGAGAATAGAATGCAAAAAAACCCCAATGCCGTAGCTTGGAAATCTTAAAATAAGTATGTTTTGAAAAAAAAATTGAAATACGTTTGAAATTCGAATAACTCGTTCTCTATGGGTCTAATCGAAAAAATGCCACGAACAAAAAACGATAGAGAATTCAATTTTATATTAGGCTAGTAAGCTTCAGAACCATAGTTTCATTAACAAAAATATTTTCAAAAACCATGTCATAAACCATGTTATTAAATTAAATGGTTAAATAAAACTAACTGTTATAATAATTCAAAACCAGTTATTATAATGACTAACCAAATTATAATAATTTGAAAACTTTATTTTTCTGTTGCAAAACATGCATCTCCATGACAATGTTTAGAAATATGTCAACATCCCAAGCAACACAAGTTAATGGGGCCCATGTGGGCACTAGGTTGACAAATCGCACTGGTACCTACTGTGTGATTTTTTTGCAAAATGGGTCAACATGGTGACAGCATGGGTTGTTATATTGAAGCCATCTTGGCCCAATATTTTGCCAATATGTTGATCAAGTTTCAGCCAAATAATGTTAATACGCAATATATTGATTAGGTTGGACCAATATGACAATTCAATGGGATGGATTCGCTACATTGAACCAACCTTCTCCCAAGGTAACATTCCATGAAAATGGAAAACCACAGCAACCCCATGTAATTTCTAGGCAACTTTTCAGTCTGCCATCTCTTGCCACTCTAACCATCTAGTGCCCATGTTGGCACAATGTGTCATGGTTGCTTGGGATATGACTGAAATGTCTCGACCTTAACTGTAATTTACTACAACAAATTATTGGTTAAATTGGATCGTTTCAATTCTTGTCATACTTTGACCTGTTCAGAAATGAACAGGTTACAATTATATGAACTAGTACAGTACCTGTTGTTCAATCAGTGAGGGTTCAATAATGAAATGGTTTTAAGATTATATTATAATGCATGAATATACAAAATATTTAATTTATAAAAAAAATTTTTTACTCTTTAGGGTCAAAACTTTTATATCTTCAATATTACTATTAGTGTGACCCTCGTATCAATGATACTGCAGCAAATTATAAGTTTTTCCTTTTAATTGCTGTTTCTTTGATTTCTCTTTTATTTACACCAACTTTATGAAGCGCTGTTGATAGAATGACTGTTAAACCCATTTTGTGACACACGGACAGACAGACGGACGCGCGCTTATTTTAGTATAGATACGTAGATGTAGCAAGACAATAATAAATATTAAAGGAGACTGGCAATATAAATGATGAGGAAAGTCTGACAGTATTACCACATTCCGTGCAAAGTTAGAATATCGAGCAGCTCTCCGATGGCGCTGGAATGTGGGAAACAATGTCACGAGATATTTTATTTATCGGCTTCTCGTCTGTTGTTTGGTAATTAGTAGCCGCATTCTGTTAACTTTGACACTGTTGGAGATTCTTCTGTTAAATTTTACCTAAAGCTATAACTTTCTTAAAAGAATTACTGCATAAATCTAAATTAAGCCGATATTTATATTAGAACCTTGTAAAATGTATTATATCTTTCAATAAAGTAATTTCATTGTATCAGAGTAACAAAGGAATATCCAAAAGTCTTATTATTAAAAGCATGCAGGTAATAATTATAAAAGGACAAATGAAAAACCGTTGAATGTTTTTATATTAAATTGTTTAAAAACTCAAAGAACACTTTATAATAGTTTATTAAGTAATTTAGATCAGCAATTAAAACTGTGATAGTAAATATTTCTCACCACATATTTAACTCAATCAAGTTAACAAAATATAAAATGTATATCATAAATAAATATCTTCTTTTAATTTAAATAGATATACATATATTGTTAACATATTGAAAAGTTCTATCATTATTTTTTAAATATTGTTTTACCATTTTGCTTTTGAAAGGTTCGCTATGTTGGATTTAAATGCACTTCAACAAAAATATATAACATTTCTTTTTCCATATTAAAGAAGTAGAGTTCAGATATATTTATAATATTTTGCTACCAATTTTAATGCTGATATTTAGGTAGCCTATATAATTAATGTTATTTATTTCGTACGAAATGCGATGGTTGACATAACAATTACCGGTTTCTAAATATATTAATAAAAATATACAATTCAAGTTTTAAATTAACGAAAATTTCTAAATCTACGATAAAATAACAAAAATATATGAAATGATTATGATTAACCTCATTATTTCAATTGGTATCCATGATACATGTATAGGTATCATGGATACATATTATTAACCTAAAAGTCGAAAAATTAATCTTCCATATTTTTTATCACATGTTGTGGATATTTAATAATAGATAATAAAATAATAAAACTTTATTGCAAGCTCAAATAAAAAACACAACATCGCCTAGAATGGCATCTCGAGGAGCGTATTCCTTTGCCGCAACTTATTAAGGATTTTGACCATCCTATGATCTTTAAGTTATAGATAAATTTGACCTTTCACCCGATCACTCCCAAAATATAACCAAATGGTTCCTGGATAATGACCAATAGTCCCACCAAATTTCAGTCAATTTACTTCAATACTTTTTGAGTTATACTAATAACAAGATTACAAATAAATTCGATCATAACATAACCTTCTGCAATCTTACGAAGGTAATAAGAAACTAGTTACCATACCATACCCATTCAGTTCATTGATATCATTGATCTACTATTTGCCCTAGTTAAAAGTTCTCTACGTTATAATGTTCTACACCGCCAATCGATGCCTAGCAATTAGGCTCCATATCGTAGCTTATTATAGCGCATAATCTGATATCAGAGTAGCGGTTTGGGCCAAAGATAGCCACTAGCTCTCAGTCACGAAACACAGCCAAAGAATGAACACAAACACGTGATGGAGATCTGCTATTGATTACTGGGCAGTCATTGGGTATTACAGTCATTGAGTATTTCTGTCATTGGGTATTGCAGTCATTGGGTATTACAGTCATTGGGTATTCAGTCATTGGGTATTCAGTCATTGGGTATTTCAGTCATTGGGTATAGGTAGATTACCCAATTTCCTTCAGATAAGAGCTATGGAAATATGGAAATAACATCAATAATGTAGGGTAAGTTACGAATTATCGGTCAGTTCCACATCTTCAGTCACATAAGAAAAAAAACATACTATAATTATTATTCTAATTTTATTAGTATGAAATAAAATGAATAAATACCAATAGAAATAGAATCTTACATGAATGAAGATGTGAAACTGACCAATAATTCGTTACTTAACCTACATTATTGATGTTATTTCCATATTTTTGTAGTTAATGGAAGAATCTTATCTAAAGGAATATAATACACATAGCCCTAGGGAAGAATCTTTGGGGAAATTCAGTTTTACAGGAATTTAGGTAAGAATATTTTGATAAATATTATAATTTTTGTATAATACTTGAATAGTTCTTATGAAAAAGAGAAAATAACGATGTTTACTTAATCTCTCGTTGTATTTTATCATATATTGAATAAATAATTGTAAACCTCCATTTTGCTTTTAGGTTCACTACAAAGGCAATAGAAATATATAAAAGCCGGATTATTTTAGTGGCTCCGCTTAAACGGAAAAGATCCTAAAAGCTTCATAACCTCATATCTTTGACCTTGTGAATAATATACCTATTTGATGGTTTGTTAAAAGTAAATAATATGCCAGTAGCATAAGCTTCTTATTAGAGCTTTATAAATATCTCGCTATAACCTTGCAAGGCTTGCTTATCAGGATTGTCAGGTTATTAGCATGAGATGTCAGATCAAGGAGCTAATTAATCTATTTTGGAGACTACAGTAATTGGAGCCGCTTTTGTTCTATTTCAAAAACGTAACATTATACTGAAGCATCGTAATATTAACTCAAAGTCACAACAGTATCTCATAAATGTTCACTTATCCCTTTACGACCGTGTGTGACGAATTAGCACATAAGAAATAAAGGACTTTACTGTGATAAGTTGAATGAATGAAGTCTAGTGACGAATGTGACTATCGCGTCAAATGGTAATTTTTTTAATGAAATTTAAAAACTAATTAAATTTAGTACACATATTAACTATTTATTATTAACTAGAGGCAATAGAAGTAATTTATAAAATTTTAACTCTATATTATTATGTTGTAGGTAACTCAAATATTAACTGCAACTATGAACAGTATCTCATAAATGTTCACTCAGCTTTATGTTGTAGGTAACTCAAATATTAACTGCAACTATTAACAGTATCTCATAAATGTTCGCTCAGCTTTATGTTGTAGGTAACTCAAATATTAACTGCAACTATGAACAGTATCTCATAAATGTTCACTCAAACTCAAATATTAACTGCAACTATGAACAGTATCTCATAAATGTTCTCTCAGCATTATGTTGTAGGTAACTCAAATATTAACTGCAACTATTAACAGTATCTCATAAATGTTCAATCAGCTTTATGTTGTAGGTAACTCAAATATTAACTCAAACTCTCAACAGTATCTCATAAATGTTAACATCGTAGTTCAAATAATAACTGCAACTCTTAACAGTATCTCATAAATCATTTCGATGTTTGTTTGCGCTTCATAAATTGACATTTGGATCACGTTTGGCTGAGCTGCAAGATGTTATTGCGTTCAGTTTACTTAAATTTATTAGCTTTGGGAGCAATAATTCTCCTGTAAATATGTTTGAGATTGAAAAAATGTCAGAATATTAGATAAAAAAAGTTCGCAAAGCAAACCTTTTAGTTATTGAAACTAGGGTTATTGAATATGTCAGTATTTTATACTATTTTCAAAATTTATTGGTTTATCATCCTATGTGAATGGATAATGGTATGCAATTTAATACTATTTTCATGTCAAATTTCGGGTATAATTTTTTTTTAACTAATCAAATAATTGTTTTTAATATTCTATATTTACTATTCATTTATTAGTCTTCTGTTAAAAAAAAACTATTATCAATTAATAAGTAATAAAAGTAATATAACAAGTAAAAGAAAATAAATAAATTTGAATAATACTGAAAATGTTAGTAAATTTATTTTTATCGTTCTTTATCGAATAAATCTTTGAAAATTTGTCTGAAAACTTTTTTCTACCTCAGGTACCATCGTTTGCGGGTGATGACCAATTATTTCGTGGTATCCCTGGCTCTGGCGGACATGTTGGTAGCCCTGATGGCGATGATGTTTAACGCGTCTGTTCAACTCACCAACAAATGGCTGTTCGGACCCGTTATGTGCGATATCTGGAACGCTATGGATGTCTACTTCTCCACCGTCTCTATTCTGCACCTGTGCTGCATTTCAATTGACAGGTATGCAGATTAATTAGTGGAGTAATAATTAACGTGCAAATATTCATAGTAACACGTGAAAACATTATTATGATGTAAAGAAAATAATTATTATACCAGCTGTTTATTTACTTTTTTTCATTATTTGTGTAACGTTCCTCACTTTTTGTACTCATAATTAATGGAGTAAAAATTAGCATGCAAATTCATAGAATGGTAACACTTGAAGACTGCTTTATGATATAAAAATTGTAAGTTTAAGAATAAAGATTAATTCTTTTGACTTTGTTATCTTCTTCTTAATGAGCATATCATAAAAAATATGAGCTTCATTTAATATTATATCAGTAGAGTTTATAAGAAAGATATTTAAATGCAGGGGGAAATTATGATATATTTGACTACTCATTTATCACAATAACTTAAATGTATACCACCTATTCTACTAAAAAAATTATAAACAGTTTAATTTTCGTGTTAATCTCTAATAGCTAATTATGATATAATGACATAGGATTTTGTGTTTGATTTCTTCAATGAGCTTAAAAAAACGGACATTGAATTTATTTCTTAAAATATTAAATGAGTTGAAGTAATTTAAATTAGAGGATCAATTAAAATACACAAAGTAGATATTTTAATTATGTACCTTTTATTTATTAAGAATATTAAAAAAAAGAGAAGGCCAATCCTGACCGAAACTAACTGTAAAATAATTACTCCAATAATTAGTTTATCAATAATTAACTATCCACTGCCGGAAGGATTTATTCCTCTGATATTAAGGGAATATCACAAGAGTATATTCATCTCGCCTGGGATATTCTATCAAAACTATTTATGTAGCACTACATCATCCAAATTTATTCATATACTATAAAGGGATGTATAAACTACCCCAATGTCATATTTCCATGCCATTGATTAAATGCATCGCCACAGTCTCTTCCTTTTGCTCAATATGGCCAATAGATGGCGCTACTGAAACCATTTGGTGACACTGCCACTTATAATGTCAGGCACAAGACCTTACCATTAGGAAGTTACGAGAGAATGTAATGACACTGCCACTTATAATGTCAGATACAAGACCTTACCATTAGAAAATTATGAGAGAAAAGTTATTGGCGACTGATGAATTTATCTTAGACTTTGTATTAAAATATTGATATATAAGTAGTTAAGGATAAGGAATTTGTTTTTAAAATCAATATTCCTCAATTGCCAATCAGTAATTTAATTCAATTTGTTCTATTTAATAGTGATTTATTGTATTACAATATATACCTAATATCTTTTTTATATTTAATAAATTATCTAATTCAACTCTCACTCTCAAACAAATAAATTAATTTCAAATGTTCGATACAATTTACTCTGTTAATAGAAATAAAAATATCTACTTTCATCGTGAAAGTTTCAAACTAAATATTTACAACTGCTTCATTACCATTGGAAGTCCGACGAAAAAATAAAACATTCCACTTTTTAGGCTCCTTTGTTTTTGTCCCGCATTTTAAGTGCAATTATTTTCTCTGTTGCTAGCGTTTATATTTTATTGCACTAATTGCTCAAAAAATTGACTGGGAGCAATAATTGATGTGCAATGAAATATTAAAATTGGAAAAATTAACATTTATATAGTTTGAAATAATTCAAAATAATAATACCATTTTTTATCAAACACCATTTTTACATTTCAAATTATAAAAACTTTAAAAAATACTAGGAATAGTAATATTAATTATGCTCATTTATTGCGTATACTAAAATACACTTCGAATCTGGGATGGAGAAAAATAAAATTTAATTCAATGAATGTGCATCGTGGACAATTTTTTAAAGTATTATTATATAGGCTGATATTTCGAACCTGGAATATCGCGTAAAATACTATTTAGGAATTTAATTCTCGTTGGAATAGAAGAGATAACGGAGATAGATAATCTCCCCGTTGAGATCAGACAGGAATGCATGGAATATTCCAAAAGATATTCCAGTTCAGTGATTCCTGTCCAAATCTCCTTTTTGGAACACTGGGAATATTCCAGTTTGATTTTTGTTGTTTTAATGAGAATTGATTTCCATGAATTAATCTGAGGCTGGAAACATTCCAACATTTCAAGCTGAGGATTTGGGAAGGGATTCGAATTTTCCATTCGCATTTGAAATAATAAACCTCAGTTTGTTTTTCTGTGCTTTATTGGATTACCTGAGTTACAGGTGATAAAAGCGTACTGTTGGCTCTCCAAATTTCTCACTCCATTCTCCAACATAATCTAATAAATCTATTGACTAAAATCAATATCCAACGGTTAACCGAATCAGATATCTATCGAAGCTATTTCTTAGATATTTACGGCGTTACGTTCCCGTTCATTTTCGATATCAATATGAGTTATTTGACCAATATCTCAGCCGATATCGAAGCTCAGACATATTTATAGATTGTTATATTAGTAGAATTCAGGTTAGATACGAAATCAAAAGACCAAGCGATATTTTGGCGACCAGAGGTTTAGTCTACGGATTTTGGTGTCAGTATTTCAGTTACTCTTTAGTTACTGTCCTTTATCCTATATCAAAAACAAAGTTATATCTTATTCATTGAAAATATTTTCATTGTTCATCAAGGTTGGTTGATGAATGTAGCATAAGATTTATTATATCTGAAAGATTACCGCACCTTCACTTAAGTAGTTTTAATGTAACCGCATTACAATTTGAGATGAATGTTGTATAATAATGTGATTTTATGATCAAATAAATTACTGACTACTAAACAAAAATATGAATACACTTCGATTTCTATCGACAAATTTTATTATAAGTAAGAAATCAACGAAAAGTAAATTGGTATCCAATCTGAAAAAAAGATATCTAACAAATATTAAATACTTTGATCTAAAACGGTTTAAAATGATAAGATTTGTCCTATAATTTAAAATTCAAACTCTCTCATCATTGCACAAAAATTACTTTTTGATTTTGTTATAATGTAAACAAAATATTAAATTATAAAATAGATGAAATAGAAGCATTTTATATATAATTATTTAGGTTTCTGTACAATAGTAATAGCATTTTCTGCCCACATTACACATTATGTATCTCACTCTCCTTATGTCTAAAATTTTAATTATTCGGTTCAAATAAAGTGTAGTGGTCTCTGGCCACTCTACGAAATAGACCAGTTACCCCTCCAATTGTTATTCGTTCATTTTTGTTTTATTTATTAATTATTATAAATATTATTGTATTTCCATCATTTAATTCTAAAAGTGTTTTCTTCAAAGAAATAATTATATGTATTTCTATGCAAACATCATATTCCTTTTGTAAATTAATATTAAATTTTTGTTTAATTTAGTTCAGTAATAATTGTAAGTGTTTTTGATATAAATAATCTGGTATCTCTTATGGTTTTCCTAATCATTGATATGTTGCTATAAGAGATATTTGTAAGACGGTTACCACAGTCTGGGAATATACCTTGCATTAACGGACTGATTACGGCGATACAGTTTGGCAAACGAAGTTCCCTTTAACGGACTAATAACGGCGACGGTAACGATTAACGTCTTACAACTGAAATTAATAACGGAAATTAACTTTGCATATAAAAAAATTGATACAATTTTAATGTTTCTATTTTATTTAGCTTAAAGTTGATTTATTACCTGATAATTGCTTACATGTATGAATAGTAATTAAAACATCAACAAAAAATCTTTAAGTTTTGTTATATTTATTTAGGTAATTTTTCATTTATTTATATTTAAAAGTCTACGGATTTGGATTCCAGTATTTCGTTCACTTTTTAACCGCTGTGAATTTGTTAAAGGGAAATACAATATTTATTGACGATTTTTTATTAATTTAATATGAAATTTATAATTTATTTTCTGTGTTAAAATATAATTTCCCAAATATTTTACGTTTGAAAGTCATTTCAAATTTGAAAAAATATTTAATAAAAAAACTTTTTACCAATGATACGTAACTTCATCTTCTCCATTAACATTTATTAATTAATATAAATTGATTTTAATTATCAATAATCAGTTCACAATTTCAATATCACTTCACAATTAATGAGAAACTTCTATTCAGTGATGAATTTTCCTTGTAAAATTGCACTGATCCGAAATTTAATAACCTTCTTTTCATTCAATTTTATCTTCCAACTTTTAATGAGGAAAAAATTTTCAGTAATATAATCACAGTTTAAAAACGCTGAATAGTAATTAAAACGGATAGGGTGAGTAAAGTCACTAGGGTTAATTGCCTTGTATTTGATTGAAAAGATTCATACTCAACGGGAAATCCATTTTATCAGAGGCTATTTAAACTCAGCGTTGAAACTATTTTTGGTTTCAAGCTTTCGAATAGAAAGATTTCTATTCATCATCAGGAGAAGGGTGAACTCCTCTCACCTTTCTCCTGATGATGAATAGAAATCATTCTATTCGAAAGCTTGAAACCAAAAATAGTTTCAATGCTGAGTTTAAACAGCCTTGTATCTTTCAAATATAATGTTATTGATTAAAATGATCAATATATCACTTCATTCTATATAGATTAAAATCTCTTCGTTGACCTGAAATTTAAAACATCTTTCCCATCCTCTTACTCTCTATTTCTCTACCTTTTCTATTTCCCGTATCTTGAGAAAGAATTAAATCCGTCTCCTGTAATAACTCTGAAATTAATCCAAGGTATTATCAGACAAGCGGAAAAGAGAAAACATTTCAGAATCGGGGAGACAACTTATTACTTCTTACAAAAATAAACTAGTTTAGAGATGATGTTTTAGAGGTGTTGTTTTAGAGGTGTTGTTTTAGAGGCGATGTTTTAGAACTGATGTTTTAGAGGTGTTGTTTTAGAGGTGTTGTTTTAGAGGTGATGTTTTAGAGGTGTTGTTTTAGAGGTGTTGTTTTAGAGGTGTTGTTTTAGAGGTGTTGTTTTAGAGATGATGTTTTAGAGGTGTTGTTTTAGAGGTGTTGTTTTAGAGGCGATGTTTTAGAACTGATGTTTTAGAGGTGATGTTTTAGAGGTGTTGTTTTAGAGGTGATGTTTTAGAGGTGTTGTTTTAGAGGTGTTGTTTTAGAGGTGTTGTTTTAGAGGTGATGTTTTAGAACTAATGTTTTAGAGGTGATGTTTTAGAGGTGTTGTTTTAGAGGTGTTGTTTTAGAGGCGATGTTTTAGAGGTGTTGTTTTAGAGGTGATGTTTTAGAGGTGTTGTTTTAGAGGTGTTGTTTTAGAGGTGTTGTTTTAGAGGTGTTGTTTTAGAGGTGTTGTTTTAGAGGTGTTGTTTTAGAGGCGATGTTTTAGAGGTGTTGTTTTAGAGGCGATGTTTTAGAACTAATGTTTTAGAGGTGATGTTTTAGAGGTGTTGTTTTAGAGGTGATGTTTTAGAGGTGTTGTTTTAGAGGTGTTGTTTTAGAGGCGATGTTTTAGAACTAATGTTTTAGAACTAATGTTTTAGAGGTGATGTTTTAGAGGTGTTGTTTTAGAGGTGTTGATTTAGAGGTGTTGTTATTCTGACAGTAGCAGGTTTCATAGAAAAATTTAAGGCTTAGACGAATTTTTTCAGGTTTCAAAGAACGGTTGTGGGTTTGGCAGAACAATTTCAGGTTTGATCCAACTCTTGTTAGTTTTAGACGAAGGAAGTGGGTTCAGTCGCATGACGTCATTGGATTAATGTTGTGTTCTGATGCTTAAGGTTTGAACGAGAGAAAAGTGAGTTGCCAATTCGTATTATTGAGATGCCAAGTACTGAATTATTAATCCAGATGGTTGTATTGGTATATGTTGCAATATAGGAAGTGTTTTATTCATTGGAAATGTGGTTAACCGTTACTATATCGTGCATTAGACAAATTTTAATAGATTTAGAAGTATAAGAGATTCCTCTCTTCTATAAATGAGAGGAGTGTGATAGACTCCTCTCTTCTATGAATAAGAGGAGTGTGATAGACTCCTCTCTTCTAGAAATGAGAGGAGTGTGAGACTCCTCTCCTCTATAATTGAGAGGAGTGTGATAGACTCCTCTCTTTTAGAAATGAGAGGAGTGTGAGACTTCTCTCTTCTATAAATGAGAGGAGTGTGATAGACTCCTCTCTTCTAGAAATGAGAGGAGTGTGAGACTCATCTCTTCTATAATTGAGAGGAGTGTGATAGACTCCTCTCTTCTATGAATGAGAGGAGTGTATTAGACTCCTCTCTTCTATAAATGAGAGGAGTGTAATAGACTCCTCTCTTCTATAAAAGAGAGGAGTGTGAGTGACTCCTCTCTTCTATAAATGAGAGGAGAGTGAGAGACTCCTCTCTTCTATGAATGAGAGGAGTGTGAGAGACTCCTCTCTTCTAGAAATGAGAAGATTGTGAGTAACTCCTCTCTTCTATAAATGAGAGGAGTGTGAAAGACTCCTCTCTTCCATAAATGAGAGGAGTTTGAGAGACCCCTCTCTTTTTTAAATAAAAGGAGTGTGTCTCCTCTCTTATAGAACTCTGAATCCATATTCATTCGCATCTTCTGTTGCAACATAATTGGGTTTGGCAGAATGAAACTTCTTCTTTGCTATTAGGAATTATTTAAGCCTGTGAGTGGAATTATTTTTTATTTGTATCATGAACATTTCATAAGGATCCGGTATTGAATTCTTTTTGAAATAAAATTTACCATTAAATGTCACATGTCATCGCATTCTCTTAAACGGGTTTAGACGAAAACAATTGCCGCTTCCTGCCAAACCTCTATATTCATATAAGATGACTTCATGCAGTTTTTGAACTTCGATCGGCTTAATTCAATATTTTTTGTGTTCATTAATGTGTAATTATGCTTATACGATGCTTCAAACAAGTGCTCAATCTCTTATTGGAGCTTAATTCAGTTGAGACGGCTTGATTCGGCCAAACCCAATTCTGTTGCAAAAATTGATACCTGATTGTTAAATTAAAAGAATTCCTACGTGGAAAGTAAGAAGCCTATGTACTTGAAACTTTATCAAATCTTGTATCATGGAGTAATCTAGTATAGATAAATATTTCATGGCATTCCATGGCTTCCCTTTCGAAATATTCACAAAATATCAAAAAGTTCAAATCACTCTCCCAGGTGAAGATAGAAGCCAACAGAAGGCCTAATAATGTTAACTCACATTTTTTGGAAAAATTGAGATCAATTAAAAAGCTTTTGATATATAATGATATAACGTATGTGACTCCTCTCTTCCATAAATGAGAGGAGTGTGAGATACTCCTCTCTTCTATAAATGAGAGGAGTGTGAGAGACTCCTCTCTTCTATGAATAAGAGGAGTGTGAGAGACTCCTCTCTTCTATGAATAAGAGGAGTGTGAGAGACTCCTCTCTTCTATAAATGAGAGGAGTGTGAGAGACTCCTCTCTTCTTTAAATGAGAGGAGTGTGAGAGACTCCTCTCTTCTATAAATGAGAGGAGTGTGAGAGACTCATCTCTTCTATAAATGAGAGGAGTGTGAGAGACCCCTCTCTTCTATAAATGAGAGGAGTGTGAGAGACTCATCTCTTCTATAAATGAGAGGAGTGTGAGAGACTCATCTCTTCTATAAATGAGAGGAGTGTGAGAGACTCCTCTCTTCTATAAATGAGAGGAGTGTGAGAGACTCATCTCTTCTATAAATGAGAGGAGTGTGAGAGACTCCTCTCTTCTATAAATGAGAGGAGTGTGAGAGACCCCTCTCTTCTATAAATGAGAGGAGTGTGAGAGACTCCTCTTTTCTATAAATGAGAGGAGTGTGAGAGACCCCTCTCTTCTATAAATGAGAGGAGTGTGAGAGACCCCTCTCTTCTATAAATGAGAGGAGTGTGAGAGACTCCTCTCTTCTATAAATGAGAGGAGTGTGAGAGACCCCTCTTTTCTATAAATGAGAGGAGTGTGAGAGACCCCTCTCTTCTATAAATGAGAGGAATGTGAGTGACCCCTCTATTCTGAATCCATATTCATTCGCATCTTCTGTTGCAACATAATTAGGTTTGATAGAATGAAACTTATTCTTTGCTATTAGGAATCATTCAAGCCTGTGATTGAAAAAAAAAAATTAATTGTAACATGAACAGTTCGTATAGATCCAGTATTGAATACATTTTGAAATAAAATTGACCATTAAATGTCACATATCATCGCATTCTCTTAAACGGGTTTAGACGAAAACAATTGCCACTTCCTGCCAAACCTCTATATTCATATGAGATGACTTCATGCAGTTTTTGAACTCCGATCGGTTTAATTCTTATTTTTTTGTATTCACCAATGTGTAGTCTTGCATATACGATACTTCAAACAAGTGCTCAATCTCTTATTGGAACTTAATTCAGTTGAGAATCCCTGATTCGGCCAAACCTAATTTTGTTGTAAAAATTGATATCTGATTGAGAAATTAAAAGAATTCCTACGTTGAAAGTGTAAAGCCCATGTACTTGAAACTTTAACAAAACTTGTATCATGGAGTAATCTAGTATAGATAAATATTTCATGGCATTCCGTGGCTTCCCTTTCGAAATATTCACAAAATATCAAAAAGTTCAAATCACTCTTCCAGGTGAAGATAGAAGCCAAGAGAAGGCCTAATAATGTTAGATCACATTTTTTGGAAAAATTGAGATCAATTAAAAAGCTTCTGATATATAATGATATGTAAAGTGTTACCTAATTATGAATATAAAGAAAAGAGAGCTCTATCTATGTATCATACGTGTTTTTGAGGGCTTTTTATAACGAAGTTCTGAGAGGGAAAATAGAGAGAGCCGAAAATTCATTTTAGAGTTGCTTAAAATGATAAAATAGAAGGTGAAGCGTCGCAAATTTCATATAATATTATGTATCTTAACTCATTCTATCAAGTGACACAAACAACACCTCACTAGAATAAGTTTTTAAGGTACTTATCGCTCCATTCATTAAATTCGTCCAGACCCACCATTTTGTCAGAGTCTGTTGTTTTAGAGGTGTTGTTTTAGAGGTGTTGTTTTAGAGGTGTTGTTTTAGAGGTGTTGTTTTAGAGGTGTTGTTTTAGAGGTGATGTTTTAGAGGTGTTGTTTTAGAGGTGTTGTTTTAGAGGTGTTGTTTTAGAGGTGATGTTTTAGAGGTGTTGTTTTAGAGGTGTTGTTTTAGAGGTGTTGTTTTAGAGGTGTTGTTTTAGAGGTGTTGTTTTAGAGGTGTTGTTTTAGAGGTGATGATTTAGAGGTGATGTTTTAGAGGTGTTGTTTTAGAGGTGATGTTTTAGAGGTGTTGTTTTAGAGGTGTTGTTTTAGAGGTGTTGTTTTAGAGGTGTTGTTTTAGAGGTGTTGTTTTAGAGGTGTTGTTTTAGAGGTGATGATTTAGAGGTGATGATTTAGAGGTGATGTTTTAGAGGTGTTGTTTTAGAGGTGTTGTTTTAGAGGTGTTGTTTTAGAGGTGATGTTTTAGAGGTGTTGTTTTAGAGGTGTTGTTTTAGAGGTGATGTTTTAGAGGTGTTGTTTTAGAGGTGTTGTTTTAGAGGTGTTGTTTTAGAGGTGTTGTTTTAGAGGTGATGTTTTAGAGGTGTTGTTTTAGAGGTGATGTTTTAGAGGTGTTGTTTTAGAGGTGTTGTTTTAGAGGTGATGTTTTAGAGGTGTTGTTTTAGAGGTGTTGTTTTAGAGGTGTTGTTTTAGAGGTGTTGTTTTAGAGGTGATGTTTTAGAGGTGTTGTTTTAGAGGTGTTGTTTTAGAGGTGATGTTTTAGAGGTGATGTTTTAGAGGTGTTGTTTTAGAGGTGTTGTTTTAGAGGTGATGTTTTAGAGGTGTTGTTTTAGAGGTGTTGTTTTAGAGGTGATGTTTTAGAGGTGTTGTTTTAGAGGTGTTGTTTTAGAGGTGATGTTTTAGAGGTGATGTTTTAGAGGTGTTGTTTTAGAGGTGTTGTTTTAGAGGTGATGTTTTAGAGGTGATGTTTTAGAGGTGTTGTTTTAGAGGTGTTGTTTTAGAGGTGTTGTTTTAGAGGTGATGTTTTAGAGGTGTTGTTTTAGAGGTGTTGTTTTAGAGGTGATGTTTTAGAGGTGTTGTTTTAGAGGTGTTGTTTTAGAGGTGATGTTTTAGAGGTGTTGTTTTAGAGGTGTTGTTTTAGAGGTGTTGTTTTAGAGGTGATGTTTTAGAGGTGTTGTTTTAGAGGTGTTGTTTTAGAGGTGTTGTTTTAGAGGTGTTGTTTTAGAGGTGTTGTTTTAGAGGTGTTGTTTTAGAGGTGCTGTTTTAAAAAGGACAATAATATATTAGATAGAAAAATATTAAATATAAATAGTATTAATAGAATATTGTTTGATATTATCAATTATAGAAGTTGGTATATTTACTCATATAAGATAATCCATTAATACTTGAACAGGTAAAGAGAAAACCAAGTTTTTACGTAAAAAAAGACAAATAAACGAATATTATATTGAATAGATATCAAAAAGAAACAATAAAGATAATAAAGATAAAGCGAAAATAAAAGAGGATAAGGATGAGATAGTACAGAGATAGTGAAGATAAGATAGTACTGAGATGGTGAAGATAAGATAGTACTGAGATAGTGATGATAAGATAGTACAGAGATAGTGAAGATAAGATAGTACTGAGATAGTGAAGATAAGATAGTACTGAGATAGTGATGATAAGATAGTACTGAGATAGTGAAGATAAGATAGTACTGAGATAGTGATGATAAGATAGTACTGAGATAGTGATGATAAGATAGTACTGAGATAGTGAAGATAAGATAGTACTGAGATAGTGAAGATAAGATAGTACTGAGATAGTGATGATAAGATAGTACTGAGATAGTGATGATAAGATAACAGTCTCTTCTAGACTAACTTTATCTTTTCTGAGGAGATAATGACCAAACTTTTAATTTCAATTTACATTCTAAGTAAAAGTTTCAGTTTCAGTCTAGCGATATATGAAATAACTTTCAGTATTGAATTAATGAGTAATATTCAAAACAATTGAATTTATCACTATTATAACTTTTAGCTGGATTTCTATTATCCCTAATAGATTATTATATTATTTATAAATTTCATAATGAATAATAATTTAATACATAAAATAAGAGATCTAATTAATCTTTAATTTATTTGATTGTAACCTGAAATTTTAGAAATCTAATTTTCAATTATTTTCTGTTCGACCATTAGGTAACCATAATATTTTTTAAAGCTACATCTAATTATGTACGTATTTATTTTACGTCAAACTTTAAACTATACATAACATATTAATAAAACTATTTTACTATGCGTTATAACTTTTCTTGAAATTTTACAAGATATAATAATATTCAATATTAACATTTTTTATTTCTGCTCTACATAGTTACATAAAAAACATACATTCTCTCTTCCAGCTTTTGTTCTTTTAAAATAGATATCAAATTACTAATTACAAAAACAATGCATTATTCAGCACATCATATTAGACATTTTCCTACATTCTTTAGAACATCAAAATGGAATATTATTCGCCTCATAAAAAGATAATTTTGAGGTAAAATCCATGTAACTTTTGTACCTCGATTCACTGGGTATTACTCGAATTACCAGTCGCTACTCTTTAGTATTTCTAGCTACTTTTTTAAGTTGTTTTTATGGGAGAATTTCAGTAAATGTTGGAATTTGGCTTCGCATTGGTTAACATTTTTACTCGTATAATATTTTCTACCAGTGGAAAAGAGTAAAGTAGACATAATGATTCGTGCGGTAGTTTTAACACGTTGCAGTATGAAAAATAAACTAACATTTTATTCAATTTCAAGAACAATTCTCATTATAACTATTACAATATCGTATAGCGATGCTCTCAAATGAATATAAATGTAAAATGTATCATTAAAATACTTAAATATCAGAAAACAAATAAGTAACATGGATGGTAATTGCTAATAACTTTTTTAATTGATTCTATTTTGAAAATACAAATACCTTATTCATTCATTTATTTATTATTACTAGGATTGTAAAAATGTCATAAGTGGTAAAAAATATAAAACACTAATTTTTCAAATACAGTTCCTGTTTTAAAAGAAAGAATTGTGGATAGGTAAATATATTTAAATCCCTTCAATGTTTTGGCCAATACTCTTGCTGTACATGACTCCTCTCTCTCTCTCTCTCATTGCTATTCAGTTGATAAGACTCTATCTGCAGTCCAGCTATCTGTGGTGAATAGGGTGGAAAACATGTATGTAACATGTTGTGAATATGGAGCTATGATTTTAAAGGAAATATATCTATTATATAGAACAATTTTGGTGCATCGAAGAAATTTTTGAATTTAATATTCAGTTAAAGTATTTTATAATGAAATAATATAATCATCTGTGCTTCAATTGAATTATTATATGATTAATCAATATAATCTACGGTATTTGGTACCAGTATTTGATTTACTTTTAAATACTATTTACATATAAACCAATCCTGTACCTCAATAGAGCTTTGTTAATTAATATAGTTTTCAAATATTTATTTATTTTCAAATATCTTTATTATCCCACCTGTTATTATCAACGATTAGTTACGTATTCTTATTTGTTAGATGATATCATATTTATGAACAGTTAATAAGAAGGTTATTCTATATTATTGTAGTTTATAAAAGCTTATTAGTTCAGTAAATTGATTCTGTCGACAGCTTCGTAAAAAGAGAGAGAAATTAAATTAGAGATGAGATGTAATTAGAGGCAGCATCTGAGAATGTAGTGTGACTTCATTTGTCACACTAAGCATGTTAGAAAACATTTTACATGTTAGTAAACACTTAACATTGTAGCAAACATGAACAGTGTTACAAACTTAACATCTTTTGAACTAATTATTTGTGGTAAGATGGGAGACAAAAAATAAAGTCAGAGAATAACCACAAACATAAAACTATTTTCTCTTTTATTTTCATAGACAATATTTTGTGTCTCTGGAAGAGACAGTTGCAATAATTTTGACAGAAATTGTACCGATGGGGAAAATAAGTGAGGGGTGAAATTTTTGCCAATGGGGGAAATAACAGCTTAATTGATTTGAAAATTATCATTATATGTTTTTAATAATTTAGCTACGAAGTTGCCTTCCTAACTATGTGTTTTATATTTTAACTTATCTATATTTTCTTTTAATTTCAGATACACAGCCATAGTGCAACCTCTTGACTATTCTCTACGCATGACTGGTAGGACTGTCTCCTTCATGCTGACTGTAGCCTGGGTATCTCCCCTCTCAATCTCTGCCCTGCCTATATTCATGGGCTGGTACACCACACAGGTAAAATAAGTAATTTGGTTACTAATTATAAATCGGTAAAATACTCTATCATTCATTATTTTACAAAGAGATATCTACCGGAAATAATATTTGCCATAATATTGTTGCAATATTACCAATATTTTTAAAATATTTGGACAATGTAAACATTAGAAATAACAATGTTACTATCACCTTGGTTGATATTGTAATAATAAAAAAAATCATCCATTTTTTTTTATCGAAATTTCAATTCCAAAACAATTCCAAAAGATGATAAAACATTTCTCTATGTTACTGGTATCGAAACATTTTTTTATAACAATTATTCGATGAATTGTTGTAATTTTCTTTCCAAATAATAACCATGACAACACAGCTTGTCTGACTGGAAATAAACGATCCAGATTTATATTACAAAATAATAAAGTGCAACTATTTTAATAATGATAGGTCTACTTCCTACGTACCAATATGTCTTTTTCCTTCACAGGATCAGTTGGAGTTACTCTCAAAGTCACCCGATCTGTGCGAGTTCATCGTGAACAAAGTCTACGCCGTGATATCCTCCAGCGTCTCCTTCTGGATCCCTGGCATCATCATGCTGGTGATGTACTTCAGGATTTACTTAGAGGCTGACAGACAGGAGCAAATGATGTTCAGGTGAGGTATTAAACTACAAAACAAAGGTCAATATGGCTATTGAATTATCTTATAGCTTTCAAGTTATCGGATTGTTCCTCATTTTTATTCATATGTAAGAAAAGATATATAATAACTAGTGTACTTTCCCGTTATAAATAGCAGATCTTCAATTTTAATTTACAACCCGTTATTAAGTTACTCTTAGAAAAAAAAATTCTTCATAGACTGGTGTAATTTATAGATAATGTATACATATAAAATTGAATAACAACCTAGGAATTCATTTTTGATATAAATATATTTTTCCCATGTTTATCATATATACATTCTTCATGTTTAATTCCCGTCGTCTGAAATCGGACACCAAATAAATAAATAAACAACGAGTATTTTCAGGATAGATAATTTTTTTTAAGACAATAATTTTCCATTGAAAATGAGAAGGAATCATTATTAAACATTTTTTTTAACTGCTATCCATAATACCTTCTGGTACGATGAATACCAAGAGATATAAGAGTAAAATAATAAGTAAATACATTTTTTGATGTATATAATAGAAAATGTAGAACCGTCCAATAACTCGGAAATTACCCTATATCTTGATAATTTGCCACCGATATCTTGGAATCTTCTGGCGTAAATTTATCTAACGACGATACTTTGTGCACCATTGCACAATAATCATTCAATTTCATTTATGTATTTATATTTTGATTAGTTTGAATGATATGCAAATCGCTACAGTTAGCATCTCACTGAGTCAATCCGAGTCCTGCAGACATTTCCTAATCACGTGATAATCAGCATCTCACTGAGTCAATCCAAGTCCTGGAAATCTCACACTTGACGCATCAGAAAATCCAGTCGCTAGTCACTGGTTCTCGTTAGAGCAAATCAGTATTGTTTGTACAGGCAAAGATTTGAAGAACTTTATTCTCCCCCCTCCCTCTCCTCCTCCCCCTCCACATTCCTCTATTTTGTGTTACTATGCAAAACAATTGATCTTTGTCCTTAGAATTGAAACTCTTTGTTTACATTCAATTGAATTGCGGAACTGAATGAAGTTGTTTTGATTTGAAACATGAGGTCTGGAATACGGAACAAAAATGGCGGCGTTCTTACTATTTTTTGACACAAAGTGATTCCTCAGGCTACTATAAATACATCAAAAGATATTATCTAAATTCTTTAATCTTTCCTGATATTCAGGAAACACAGATTTATTAGAGGGTGTCTAAATAGGTACTCCATTTTGTAATTTTAACCACGTGGCCTGAAATTGCTTTCATGGAACATTAGATTACGGATCTGATCCCCGGAAAATATTATTCATGAGACACATCGGAAAACAATCCGAACCACAATATTATTAAAGTGGGATAAACTTATCTTAGACAATCTAAATCCACTTACAAATAACTAATAAGAAGAAGGTTTTGAACCTACCGTTTATTGTATTAGGAAATGTGTTCAGAATCATATTGGTACTTTACGCAGTTTAGTAAATAGTCATTCTGATTGAAACATAAAGGCAAATATATTAATTTTAATTGAATGAAATGTGTATAATTATTTAAGTGACGTTTGGTTAAACTTAATTAAATTATATTCCAAATATGTGATGTTGCCAGTCTGAGTCTGGACCACTTTTGTCCTTATTGTACGGTGAGTGTCTAGCATAGCTTGCACTTGGCAGAGAGCCAGAAACAGAAAAACAAACTGGACAACTATAAGCACAGAAAGAATGCAAGTGTGACGCTATGCAGGGTAAGAATGCATGTGTGACGCTATACAGGGTAAGAATGCATGTGTGACGCTATGCAGGGTAAGAATGCATGTGTGACGCTATGCAGGGTAAGAATGCATGTGTGACGCTATGCAGGGTAAGAATGCATGTGTGACGCTATACAGGGTAAGATTGCATGTGTGACGCTATGCAGGGTAAGAATGCATGTGTGACGCTATGCAGGGTAAGAATGCATGTGTGACGCTATACAGGGTAAGAATGCATGTGTGACGCTATGCAGGGTAAGAATGCATGTGTGACGCTATGCAGGGTAAGAATGCATGTGTGACGCTATGCAGGGTAAGAATGCATGTGTGACGCTATACAGGGTAAGATTACATGTGTGACGCTATGCAGGGTAAGAATGCATGTGTGACGCTATGCAGGGTAAGAATGCATGTGTGACGCTATGCAGGGTAAGAATGCATGTGTGACGCTATGCAGGGTAAGAATGCATGTGTGACGCTATGCAGGGTAAGAATGCATGTGTGACGCTATGCAGGGTAAGAATGCATGTGTGACGCTATGCAGGGTAAGAATATATCAAAAATGTATTAGTAGCAGTTTACATAACAGCATTTAATTTCACATTATACAATAATTAAAAAAAATTTCATATCCTTCGTCTTCCGATTATACCCCACACGATAATATATCTCTTTGCGATAACTCAGATTATACCCCACACGATAATATATCTCTTTGCGATAACTCAGATTATACCCCACACGATAATATATCTCTTTGCGATAACTCAGATTATACCCCACACGATAATATATCTCTTTGCGATAACTCAGATTATACCCACACACGATAATATATCTCTACACGATAACTAAGATTATACCCCACACGATAATATATCTCTGCACGATAACTCAGATTATACCCCACACGATAATATATCTCTACACGATAACTCAGATTATACCCCACACGATAATATATCTCTACACGATAACTCAGATTATACCCCACACGATAATATATCTCTACACGATAACTAAGATTATACCTCACACGATAATATATCTCTACACGATAACTCAGATTATACCCACACACGATAATATATCTCTACACGATAACTCAGATTATACCCACACACGATAATATATCTCTGCACGATAACTAAGATTATACCCCACACGATAATATATCTCTACACGATAACTAAGATTATACCCCACACGATAATATATCTCTACACGATAACTAAGATTATACCCCACACGATAATATATCTCTTTGCGATAACTAAGATTATACCCCACACGATAATATATCTCTGCACGATAACTCAGATTATACCCCACACGATAATATATCTCTACACGATAACTCAGATTATACCCCACACGATAATATATCTCTACACGATAACTCAGATTATACCCCACACGATAATATATCTCTACACGATAACTAAATTATACCTCACACGATAATATATCTCTACACGATAACTCAGATTATACCCACACACGATAATATATCTCTACACGATAACTCAGATTATACCCACACACGATAATATATCTCTGCACGATAACTAAGATTATACCCCACACGATAATATATC
>CANNZV010005626.1:0-25249 GCA_947561585.1 Caprella mutica | reverse complement strand
CTCCACTACACTCAACTAACTCACTGCCTCTCAAGGCATTGAGCGCTTGCTATTTATATGCTAACTATTACAGGGTAATCACATGGACTCTACACATGTTTAAAGGTCCTCTCCAGGCTCCGGGAAAAAATGAGTTTATAACATAATTATATTATAGAACTAAAGTCTACGATCATTATTCTGCAAACTGCATACAATTCGGTTCAGTATATTTTTCATAATTTGTTTTTAAAGTTTTTTAATACTTTGTGAACAACAATTGAGCGAATCATTAATCTGATGCTCAAGAAGAAGATTGTACACTCTTTGTTTTGATTACAAATTTGAATTTTATAAACAAACCATGCGTTTTCGGCCTATATTTAATATTTTATATATTAACTGTTTCCTAAAGTATATAAACGTTTCTATAATATAAGTTTATCCAATTTTATACCTTTACACGAATATTAAATGGATTTATTAAACCTAATACCTAGTTGGCAATCAAAATAAATGGTGTACATTCTTTTTCTTCAGGCTGGAAATTTCTTAAATTAGTACCTAAGTCGGAAGTAAAATAGGTTTTGTACAGTTTAGATTATAGAAATCTTTAAAAGCATATAAAATTTGAAAAAATGCTACCAAATTCGATGCAGTTTGCAGCAAAATGATAAGAAACATTAGTCTCGTTGAATAAGGCAATAAAAATATTTGCCTGGAGGGGACCTTTAAACGATTGTCTGAACTATCTATATGTCCGAATGATCCCGTTTCTCCTCTACTCAATAATTACTCGTTGTCGCGGCAGCGAGAGATATTTTAATCATCCAGTAAATTTTGATTCCATTTAAATATATGAGCAGTTTCATTTTTGTAGTATTCTAGCGAGATTTATTAGTTCTTTTTAACTAGATATATTTTTACCTCTGATCCGTCAGTAACCTCTGACGGCGGAAATTTTAACTAGTTCTCTCTTTGCCATTGTATAAATACCTTCTTAAGCTCGTGATAAATTATAGCCAGTAAGTTTTTAACCTTTTATATGCATTTATATTCTATATTACTCAATAGATATACCTTTTAGAATGTTTTTAGTACCTGGGTGTTCTTTTTATTCCCAGGCACTGCGTGAAATGTAACTACCTATTATTGTGAGAAAATAAACGACAATAAGTTACTACATGGTTATCCATACCCCTGGGGTCTCAGTAGGATTACCGTGACAGTGCTGGCTTCATCATAAAAGAAGGTATGTGTCATATTGTTAAATAGGAGCAGTCTAAAGAAACCCTAAAGCATCAGTGGTATTCTTTCTGGACTCTGGTGTCTTGACTCTTGCAGTGCCAGGATTGATTCAGTGCCAGATTTTCTCGCCAAGTTTATATTTGATTCCAATATGAAGCGTACTCCTGTGCCAACCCATACTAGCCTTGTAGCATGTGAAGATAAGGAGAAGGAGAACTTGCTTAGAATTATATCATCGAGGGAAGTTGAGAGAACTGCACAGGCAATAAGAGGCAGAATTCTCCAAATTAAAAATGCCTGTGAAACTTTCCAAAAGGCTAGCAGAGAATTATCTTCATGGTACTCAAACAGAGGCTCCTATGACAGTGCAAGAGAGGTCAGAGATACAAGAGTTGATCTTGTTTATTCTGAGTGTAGAGAGGCTATACAAAATTTGAATTCGCAATTAATTGATATGAATGAAATTGCACAATCATCTCTGGGTTCTGCAAGTGTATTTAACTATGTACCTGTAAGTAAAGGACCTGTTCCTTTGGAAAGTGGCAGCAGTCTTGCAAGTGATGCTCCTGAAGCAAACATTGCCAATGTGGTAGATACAGGTGAACCAGACTCTGTAACCAGGCAAACATTGATGAATGATGTGCAGAGTGAGCTCTCCAATGTTGTCATCAATGCTCGTCAAAAGAGTAGAAGTGTGCCAGAGGCTCTTGGTATTAATCAGAACTGTGAAAATCTAGTCAATAGTGGACCTGGAATTCAGAGTGTGACTAGTAGTCTCTCCAACAATAAAGTCCATAACCGTGGAAAAGAGATTAATACCCAGGAAATACCCAGAAAAGAAATGGTGGATACTGAACGGCCCAGTCTGCATAGTGTGGCTAAAAATCTCTCCAATGAAATTAATAATTGTGTTGTGAATAGAAAATGTGGTGGTATAAGTGAAGGTATAGTGAATGAAAGAGATGTGAATAGTGAATTAGTGATTTCTGGATTGAACAGGAACATTGAAAATGATTTGCCTCTATTAGAAGGTTTAGAGGAGCCTGTTTGCTATAGGGAAAAAGTTAAGGATTATTTGTCTAAAATTGACCCAGAAGCTTATAAATTTGGTCATGATTTTGATAGTTTAGACCCTGTGATTAAAAGACAATTGAGACAAGATTTATTAAGGGGGCTAGGTGAACCATTTTCTGGTAATCCTCTCAAGTTTTGGAGTTGGAAAACCCAAATTAGTATAAGATTAAGGGAGGCTGAGACAGGGGCCTTTGATTCTCTTCTTGTTTTGAAGGCAAATACTTTGGGACGTCCAAATGAAGTAGTGTCTGGTTTAATTGATTCTGGTTCTCATGAGCCTCTGAGAACTCTAAAAAAGGTCTGGCAGGAATTGGAAAGGCGTTTTGGGTCTAGTGTTTTGGTAGCCCAGAATCTGTTAACAAAAATTGATGCTATTGTGCCTGTAAGGAGAAATAATAATGTATTACAGTTGGAGGATATTTTAGCAGTATGTCAGGGTGTATTAGCTAACATGACTCATTGTCATGAATTAAAAATATTCGATTTGCAAAGTGGCATGAAAATGATCTGGCAAAAACTGCCTGATGATTTCATAGTTAAGTGGCGCAGTAGGTGGCATAATAGAATGACCTTTGCTAATTCCCCTCCCAATTTTACAGACTTTGTTGTGTACCTTGAGGGTTACATATCTGAGCTGAGTACCCCTGGATTCCTGTCCCAACCTCAATCCAGAGAAAGAGTGATCAGGGCCACAGTCACCAGAGAGACAGAGAGATGCCTTTATCATGAAACGGAGGGACATGACCTGGAGCACTGCAATACCTTTAATAAGCTAAGTCTTTATGATAGAAAACAATTTGCTAAAGATAAGAATTTATGCTACGCCTGTTTAGGTGAACATCTCATTAAGGACTGCCCAAGGAGTATTGAATGCAAGATTTGTAGGGGTGCTCACTCTGTATTGATGCATAAGGATAAACTCATGAACAGGCATAACAGATTCAATGATAAGCCACAGAAAAGTAAACCTCAATTTAGGTCTAATTGTGCGGAAATCTGTGGTATAGATCAGAATATTAGGGTTTGTTCGAAGACTGTTTATGTAGATTTAAGGCTAGGTAACTCAAAGAAACTCATGCGATGTGCAGCCATAATTGATGACCAAAGTAACAGTAGCTTTTGTGACCCAAGAATTGTAGAGTTTTTTGATTTAAACCTGCCAGTAGAGAACTATTCCTTAACTACAATGACCAATATGAAAATGTCTATGAAAGGACAAAGAGTAGAGGGTCTCCATGTGAGAGGTTTATTTGAAGGGAAATGGATAGCCCTCCCACCTCTCTTAACTCATTCTTCAATCCCTGATACTAGAGGTGAGATTGCTTCGCCAGAGACTGTAGCATCTTACAGCCACCTGAAGCAATTTGCCAAGAGATTTCCCAGAATTGATAGTAAGGCAGAGGTGATGTTGCTGATTGGGTCTGACTGTGGAGAGGTTCATAACACCAGAAGTTATGGATCACGTGTGCCCTATGCCCAAAAAACTCCACTTGGCTGGTCTGTGGTGGGTCCAGTCTGTACCTCTTTTACCCCCTCGGGTATAAAATCATTAAGAACTGTGTGTGTGGGCGAGCATTTCCACGCTGATGTGGAGTTCGAAGCTGGTATCTCTAGTGGGTCTTTGACTGGTGGCATTTTCAGAGAACGGGTAGATGATGATGAGCCGGGTCTCTCTCGTGAGGACAGAAAGTTCGCTTGGTGGGCAGCCTCCACGTGGAGCGAGGGGGAACGCTCCGGGGTTGTCTCCGGATGCGGCCAAGAGACCACCGGGCCACCCGGAAAGGAGTGGGGCGGATTCCCCGAGAGGGGAGAGGCCTCACACCCCCGGGGGGACTACGGAGGGAGGCCGGTCTAGCCAGCCTGCCAACCTCCCTAAACATTTGTACGGCGAGGGCACTTTCGGTGACCGATCCACTGGGGTACCTCTGGTGTCGGGCAGACACTGTCGGCTGCTAGTAGAGGTAAGTCTTAGGACGATCCATCCAAACCCTGGACCTATGCCCAGGGGGAGGAGAAGTCGTGGGGAGGGAAGAAGGGTTAGAAATAGTCGTAGGTATAGAAATAGAAGGGTGGGAAGAATAGGGGTGGGTGGGGGGGAGAATAGGAGGGAAGCCACAATAGTCACATGGAATTTACAAAGAGTTTCATTAAGGGATCACAATAGGAGAAGGTTAGGTAGAATTTTAGATTACATAGTTAGACGGGGATGGGAGATGGTCCTGGTTTCTGAGCTTAACTCAGACCAGGAGGGGGTAATTTGGCTAGGAGATGATAGGGACCAAATAGCTTTAGTTCACGGTAGGAAGTCAGGGATAATTCTTAGAGGGGAAGCTTTAGATAGTTGGAAGAGTAGGGAGTTTAGTAGAAGGACGGGAGAAAAGTTTAGTGAGGTAGACTGGGAGGACGGGGACTTAGGGGAAATGGAATGGGATAAGATTAGGAAATTATTAATAGAAGTAGCTGATGAGGTATGTGGTAGGAGGGATGGGAAGGTAATAAATCCATGGACAATAGGTAGAGAGGGGGAAATAGAAATAATGAGGAGGGAAATAGGTAGGTGGGTAGAGAGTAGGAATGAGGTAGTAGGTAGGCAGGAGTATAGAGCTAGGTTAAGGAATAGAGGGGGAGATGTAGAAGATAGGTTAAATAGGGAATTAGAAGAGGTTAGACAAGGGGTACGATTAGCACGTAGTAATTTAAAGAATAGTCTTAGAGCATGGGAGAGGGAATGGTGGGAGGAGAAGATTAGGGAGTGCGAGGATGCTAGTAGGAGGGGAAAAGTAGGGGATATGTATAGAATTTTAAGGAATTTAGGGACTAGGGGATGGAAGGCACCAGCTAGCACTACCATTACAAATAGGGAATTTAAGGAACATTTTGAGGCAGTATCGAGGGATAGGTATGAGGAAGATAGGGAAACTTTAGAAGAGGTATTAGGTAGAGTTAGGGATTTAAGAGGGAGCAGGCAAGCAGAAGAGTCTAACGAACTAATGAATGAGGAGCCGGGAGAGGAGGAGATAGAGGAGGTGATCAAGGAGATCAAAGATTCTGCGCCTGGGGAAGATGGGGTTAGGATAAGTTATATCAGGAATGCGTGTAGGGAAGTTAAGGAAAAGGTAGTTAGGATGGTTCAGTTTATGTTTAGGGAAAGCGCAGGTAGGTGGGAAGAGGGTTTAAAGGGGGGATTAGTGGTGCCTCTACACAAGAAGGGAGATAGGAATAATAGGGATAATTATAGGGGGGTGTGTCTGTTAGCTATGGGAAGTAGGATTCTAGCTAGGGTTATTTCTAAGAGGCTTAGATGGTGGGTAGAAGAGTTAGGGTTAGTTGATGAAAATCAGGCAGGTTTTAGAAGGGGAAGGTCGACCGCAGACGCGACCCAGGTCATGGTGAGGATATGGGAAGATGTTAGTGATTATAGGCTTAGGACAGGGGGTCAAGGGGATAGGGAACCACAGGCAAGGCTTCTGGACTTGAGGAAGGCATATCCTCGAGTAAATAAGCCTTGCTTGTGGGGCATTTTAGATAGGTATGGGTTAGGTGGGAATTGTTTAAGGGTAATTAAGGATTTGCATGAGACGACGGAATATAGGGTTAGGGGAAAGGAGGGGGTTAGTGAGAAATGGGTGCCAGCTAGGGGTTTGAGGGAGGGGTGTGCAACTTCGCCTGTTCTGTTTAACGTTTTTCACCAGGCGGTGATCAGACAGGCGGAGGAAGCTAGAAGGGAGCTAGGGGGTGAAAGGGTGGGAATAAAGTGGCACTGGATACCGGGGGGGTCTTTCGCGGGAGAAGGTAGGTGGGAAAAGGGGTGCTCGGAGGCAAAGAGTCTGACCTTGACATCGTCACTCTTTGCCGATGACACTACCATTATAGGTGAGGGGGTAGAATTAGAAGAGGGAGTTAGGAAGATTAAGGAGGTTATGGGTAAGTTTGAGGAGAGGAATAACGAAGATAAGGAAGAGGTTTTAGTTTTTGGGGATAGAGATAGTGAGGGAATTAGGGTGCTAGGATCTTGGATGGGACCTGAAGAGGATAGTAGGAATAGGATTAGACGGGCAAATGGGTTATGGGCTAAGGTTAAGGGGCAATTAAAGGGATCTAGGCTAAGCAAGAGGTGGCAGGGTAAGATTCTAGAGGGTTGTGTAGAGAGTGGGTTATTGTTTGATTGTAGTGTTAGGGTTTGGTGGGGGAAGGATATAAAGAAGTTACAGAGTTGGATAGATAGGAAGTATAGGTATGTTTGGAGTAATAGGAATGGGGAGCCACTAAGGCAAATGGAAAGTAGGGGGGAGAATATGTGGGATGTTAGGGCCAGGTTAGGGATTAGATCGATTAGGACTAAGATAGAAGTGAGGGTACTAGAAAGGTTAGGGCATGTGATGAGGATGGGGAACGATAGGCAGGTTAAGGCAGCTGTGTTAGGGTGGTATGAGGGACTAGAAGGATTAGGGAAAAAGAAAGGTAGGAAGAGGAAGACGGGGCTGTATTGGAAGAGGTTACTTAGGGAGGCAGGTGTGGACTATACGGATGTTGAGAGGTTAGTGGGAGATAGGGATGGGTGGAAGAAGATTGTGAAGGAGAGGAGGGAGCATTTGGAGCTATGGGAGAGGCAGCAGGGGCATAAGTACGAATGGGGGAGACGGGAAGAAAAGGTAGATAGGGTAGTAGCTCAGGATAGAAGGGAAGAGGTAGAGGGTTTTAGGTGTCACTGGGAAGGGTGTGACAAGGTATGTAAGTCTAGGGGGGGGTTAGTGGTGCATGAGAAAAGGATGCATAGGTTAGCTGAGGATAGGGTTAGGTTTAGTTGTGATAGGTGTGGGGTAAGCTTAGAGACTGAGGGGGCTAGGAAGAACCACATGGAAACATGTGGTGGGGGGGTAGCAGTAGATGGGAATAGGAGGGAATGCCATAAGTGTAGGAGGGTAGTTAGTCGGGCAAATTATGCTAGGCATGTAAGGAGTTGTAGGCAGGTATGGGATCCGGGGGGACTGGTAGGGGGGGCAGGGGTAGGGTTACGGGTGGAGGGGGGGGAAGACGTAGGGGTAGAATTAGCAGTAAGGGGTTTTAGAACTAAGAGGGTTATGTGCATTTTTTGCAGGCGGGAGCAGTCGGCGGCCAACCTCGCTCGGCACCAGAGGGGCTGCGGTGGTCGGGAGCCGGGGGAGGGACCGCGCCCCTGACGGGGGCGTTTGGTCAGGAAGAAGAAGACAGAAAGTTCCTCGATATAATGTCTACAAACCTTACAAAGGAGAAGGGCTTTATAGAAATGCCTCTTCCACTCAAGCCAGATAAGGTCGTCCCTTTCAATAAAGGTGCAGTGTACATGAGGACTAAAAATACCTTGCAACGCCTAAAGAGAAACTCCGCTAAGTTAATTCAATGTAAAGAGATTATCCAGAAGTATCTCGACTGTGATCACGTTGAACAAGTTCCAAAAGCAGAGCGTGATAAGATAGTAGAAACTAACTATATTCCGGTGTTTCCTGTGAATGAAGAAAGAAAAAATAAAGTTCGTCTAGTGTTTGACAGTAGTGCTAAATTTAATGATGTTTGTTTTAACGATTGTTTGTTTCAGGGACCTGACATGGGCAACAGAATTGTCGGTGTGCTAACACGTTTCAGATGCGGACCTGTGGGAATAGCAGCAGACATAGAGTGCATGTTCCATTCATTCAAGGTACCGAGGGACCAATGGGACATGCTAAGATTCTTCTGGTTCGACCAAAATGACGAAAAAATGAATTTGGTTCCGTATAGAGCCAAAGTACACGTGTTTGGCAACAAATCGTCACCTGCAATTGCTACCTTTGGGTTGTATCACACTACAGAAGGCGAAGATGAAACTTATCAGGCTGCTTGCAGTTTCATACGTCATAACACCTACGTTGACGACGCCCTTGGTGCATCTGAATCTACTTCAGAGGCGTTGGATGTATTGAAGAAAACAGTGATTTTGTTACAGAAATACAAAATAAAGTTGCACAAGATTGCGTCAAACAAGAGAGAAATTCTTGATGCTTTCCCTAAGGAACTTCTGGCACGGAACTCGGATCCAGTCACCATAAGCGATTGCTCAAGTCAGAAGACACTTGGCCTGACTTGGTGTACTGCAGAGGACTGCTTCAGGCTTGAATACAGTGTGCAGTGCCGCCCTTACACTCGGAGAGGTGTCTTGAGTACTGTTAATGGGAATTTCGACCCATTGGGCTTTGTCGCTCCTGTGGTCCTAACCGGAAGACTCCTGCAACGCAAAATAGTGTCTATGGGACTGGGTTGGGATGAAGACCTTCCGGAGTCTGTGGTTAATGAATGGGAGACATGGATTCTCATGCTGAAATGCGCGAAACCAGTATCTGTTCCGAGAAGTTTCAACCCAGAGGATTTTGGGACAATTTCGTCACTTGACATGCATGTTATGGCTGACGCTTCTGAAATAGCTATAGGTCATGTGATATATTTGAAGGCAACTAATCCTGAGGGACGGGTACATCTGTCTCTTCTCTGTGGTGGAGCTAGAGTGGCTCCAAAAGCGGCCACCACAATACCCAGAATGGAACTGAACGCTGCTGTTGAGGCCGCAAGATCTGCCTATCATTTAGCAGTAGAACTGAGAAGACCCGTGAGTAGCACCATATTCCATATAGACAGTAAAGTCGTGCTTGGATACTTGAATAACGAAACTAAGCGTTTCTCGAGGTATGTGGCATCTCGTGTCGATGGAATTCTCAAGCTATCTACGCCTAGCCAATGGAAATACGTCCCGTCGAAGTATAACGTGGCAGACATTGCAACCAAGGGGCAAACCCCTCAGTCCCTGTCATCTTCCATATGGTTTAAAGGTCCAGAGTTTTTGAAAGAGAGGAGCTCTTTTTATCCAGACCAGCAGATGGATCACCCCGAAGACCTGCCTGAATTATTGACAGAATGGAGAAGCATGTGCACCTCTTCATTCCAGCAGAAACATGTTTCTGTTTCATCTATTGTTTCAGAGAGAGTATTGAAGTTGGGAAGTTGGAAGCTCTCTAAGAGAGTCATAGCTGGAGTGTTGCGATTCTGTGATATATTGTTAAATAAAGTGAAAAATAGAGAAACTATGTCTAACTTAGCAATAGAGGAAAAGGCTGAGACTTTAATGATTAGGCACGCACAATTAAAGGCTTATTCTGATGTGATATATGCTCTTTCTAAAAATGTCTCCCTTTCAGATTCACACAGTGTCTCTTCTCTTGCTCCATTTCTTGACGACTCAGGTGTGATTCGTGTGGGCGGAAGGTTGAAACACAGTCAACTACCATTCACCAAGAAGCACCCGGTTCTTTTGCCTACAGATGGACCTGTGACTGAGATGGTTATTCGTGACTGTCATGAGAAGTCCTTTCATTCGGGACGTCACGTAACAATGGGCAAGATACAGCAGAGTGGGTATCATATTCACAGAGGCCGTAGAGCTCTTGATAAGGTGCTCAAAGAGTGTAACCTGTGCAAGATTCTGAGAGGGAAAACCCAAGTTCAGCAGATGGCAAGTCTTCCTGCTGACAGATTAGAGGAGCTCCCTCCATTCACTCATGTTGGCATGGACGTTTGTGGTCCGTTTGCAGTCTATGATGGTGTCAACACGAGGCGTACTAAATCAGATAAGAAGGTTTGGGCACTTTTACTAACGTGCTTGGTGACTCGGGCTATTCACATAGAGCCCCTCACAAAGATGGACATCACTGCTCTTCGTCTTGCCCTTCGAAGATTCATGGCATTGCGAGGCCCTTGCTATCACTTGAGATCTGATCATGGGACGAACTTTACTGGGGCTCGCAACCAAATGATGAAAGAGTTAGGAGTACCAGAGAAATCGGTCAGAGACATGTTGAGAGAATTTGATTGTTCTTGGGAGCTATCCACCCCTGCAGCTAGTCATGCTGGGGGAGTCTGGGAAAGGAAGGTTGGTGCCTTTAAAAAGGTGTTTTCAGCAGCTTTAAAACAAATACGCCTTCACACGTTGTCAAGAGACGAACTGTACACATTGTTTCAGGAATGTGCTGCTGTTGTCAATTCAACTCCACTCTACGAGGTTAGCTCTTGCCCTAGTGACCCAGTGTCCATCTCTCCTGCGATGTTATTGACCATGAAAAATTCCTCACGACCACCTTCTCTCAAAGAGTATACCCCTCAGGACATATTAGCATATGGTCCTCGTCGTTGGAGAAGGGTTCAATACCTAGTGGAGCAGTTCTGGGTGAGGTGGCGTCGCAATTTCCTGTTTTCCTTGCAATCCAGAAACAAGTGGAAGTACCAATGTAGACGACCGAAAGTAGGAGATGTGGTTCTCCTCAGAGATTCTGCACATCGAAATGAATGGCCAATTGCTCGTGTAGAATCTGTAAAACCTAGCAATGACGGATTAGCCCGAAACGTAACACTGATGGTGGCGTCGAGCGGTGGAGGTCCGAGAAGACTAAAAAGATGTATCCAAGATACAGTTCTGTTGGTTCCCAATGAAGAGTAATCTACCGTCTACAGAAAGATAATTGAATTCCTCAAGCTGGGGGAGTGTCGCGGCAGCGAGAGATATTTTAATCATCCAGTAAATTTTGATTCCATTTAAATATATGAGCAGTTTCATTTTTGTAGTATTCTAGCGAGATTTATTAGTTCTTTTTAACTAGATATATTTTTACCTCTGATCCGTCAGTAACCTCTGACGGCGGAAATTTTAACTAGTTCTCTCTTTGCCATTGTATAAATACCTTCTTAAGCTCGTGATAAATTATAGCCAGTAAGTTTTTAACCTTTTATATGCATTTATATTCTATATTACTCAATAGATATACCTTTTAGAATGTTTTTAGTACCTGGGTGTTCTTTTTATTCCCAGGCACTGCGTGAAATGTAACTACCTATTATTGTGAGAAAATAAACGACAATAAGTTACTACATGGTTATCCATACCCCTGGGGTCTCAGTAGGATTACCCTGACACTCGTTTTCTATGAATAAATTCTTTTTGAATGGACCAATGCATTGATTTTTACTGTGACATTGAGTGAGCGAGTGTGAGAGTTTATTTGAATAGTTTATATCTAAAAACTACGTTTCATAACTTTTTACAGATGCTTTTATTGTTGTCGAAATCGGTGAAAATAAATTACGTACCTATATCGAAATAAAACCGTTTGTCAACGTTCGAATGATGACGACTGCAATGCCATCTGCTGCTTTGTTTGTAATAAAAATATATTCCTATAGCATTTAAAGTCAAAAACTAATAACTCAAAATATGTTTAGCAATCGATTGAAAAAAATGATATTTGGGTGTAGCTTTAGACAAAAAATATTGAGGTTAAATAATTAAATAAAATACTACTATATAGAAAATTCTTATTATATATAAATTGTTATATTTAATAAAGATTCATAATGAAAGGCATGTTGCGAAGATAAAATACCTAGAATGAATCTTCAGGTTCATGTGTGTGGTGCTGAAATATATTCGATCTTCTTTCTAGGGTCATTTTTTCTGCTCGAAAGTTGCAACTACATTCGGCTAACCTGATGCAAGAGTTAATCAATTAGGTAATGTCGTAATAATACTTATTTATACAATTTAGGTAAGTGATAGTTGAACGTGTACTTGTCAACTGTGACCAACTTCGAAGAAATTCAGTCCAAGCCGTAGCTACTCCAAATAGAGTCTGAGACCAAATTCTGCTTTCGTTTGACAATTTAAGTTAGCAAGATTCACACACAGTTGAAAACTTGAAAATGCATGGAATACAGAATGGTATAATTATAAAGTCAAAATTGATATGTTTTCCACTAATTACTCTTATTTTATCCATTTCAGTAATACCGGTTACTACCTAGTTAATGTTATTTTAAGCATTAGGTATTGCTGTAACTTGTAAGTCTGTAATTACCTAGGTTTAGGTACCAAATGAAAAATTTCCTACGAGCGTCTGGCTAATGGCTATGAACGTTATTCTTAATTTAGATGGCTTATCTTATTAATTATTAAAATACTAGTTTCTTTCTAGTCAGCAGAATATGAAAAAAATTCACATTTTTTCCACAAACAGTAACAGTCACAGTTCATTAAAGAGGTTCTTTAATGAACTGTGGTAACAGTCCTTAATTTTACCCATGTTTCAGAGGCTGGAGCCTGGAATTTTGGAAAATTGGAAGCTAATTTTTGAGCCAAAATTTCACAAAAATTATGAGCCAAGCCAATTTGGGCTTAATTTTTAAAGATTTCAAGCCAAAATTTACATGAGAATATTAAATAGGAATTAATTCTAAATTTGAAGCCAATTAGACATACTATCTGAGTTCTGAACTTTTGAAATCTAAGCCAATTAATTGGCTTCAACTGTCGTACTTTGTAACATGGCTGGCAACCAGAGCGGCACTGCGGCAGAGGCCCAGAGCCAACTACCCAATCTGAAAAGAATGTCTCCGGTGATCCACAGGTGACAGACCCAGGATTTTTTTTATAGAGAAATTGGGATTTGGGTGCAACAAATAATAAGGTAATATAGGAATTAAATGTGACTTGGGTGCAGGATTAATCCACAAATCCTGCTGTACTTTTCAGTACCACCATACCTACCGGTTCAGCATAGGAGAAAAATAGATGAAACTCGCCATTTGCAATTGATGGGCTCAAAATAACTGTCACAAACTCGCCATTAAAATGGTGAGTTTGGACATGCTTTATTACTTGGCCTGGCTAGTGGCTACCATGTTTCAAAGTGGGGCCAAGTAATAAAGCATGTCTAAACTCGCCATTTTAATGGCGACCAGTCTGCAGAACATGGGACATTTTTAACATTTTCTGTGCGAACAATCCTTAATTTCCTCCTATATTTACTTGTAATTTACTGAGAACAGAAGCCAAAATAGAGGATTTCTTGGAGAACACTTTACCAGTTCCTGCTGTCTGGAATGGCGAGTTTGTGACAGTTATTTTGAGCCCTTCAATTGCAAATGGCGAGTTTAAACTATTTATCTCCTATGCTACAATGTTATTTTGGAGAGAATTAATGATAATTTGATCATTTTGGAGAGAATTTGTTGAAATTTGGAGAGACCAATGGTGAGTTTATGAGACATACTATTTTACTTGGAAGTGGGGCAGAAAAGCCGCCAGTTTAATGAGAAAATGGATCCAGGTCGCCACATTTAAGATACTTTCAACCAGGTAACAAAGCATGTCCAAACTCACCATTTTATTGGCGAGTTTTTAACGTTATTTTTAAGCCCTCCAATTGCAAATGATGAGAAATATCTTATTTTTCTCCTATGCTGTAATGTTATTTTGGAGAGAATTTATGATAATATCATCATTTTGGAGAGAAATTTGGTTATTTTTGGAGAGAGCTGGAGAGACAAATGGAGAGTTCATGAACCATAATATTTTACTTGGATACTTTAAAGAAGAAATTTGACTTCCTATGGAAGAATTCACACTTGAAAATATCCTCATGCCTGATGCATGTGTATCTCTTGAGACCATTTTATGAGTGATTTACTTATTATTTACATGTTTTTATACTTGTTTATTCCTCATGGGCCCTCAAAAGTCGCCAATATACCAGATTGTATTTGGTGGTAAATTCCAATGATATCTCGGGAGATATTCAATTTCTCAAATAAAAAAATTCCTGCAATGTCAGAGGATATTTAGCTATTAATCCCTATATTACCATTAATTTTTGGAGGAGAAACTGGAAAAATGCTGGAGGACTAGACAAATTCATGAAAAATGTTGGCAGCTATTTCTCAGATTTGTGAAAAAGTCAGAGGAGTTCAGTGCACCAAATACAAACTGGCCAATATACTGGCGACTTTGTCCTTACTTTGAATCATGGCCTCTGGCTTAGAGCCTTAGGCTGGCTACCTCAGTGGCTCAGCCTACCTCACCTAGTCCAATATGGACATTGAATAATGATGTTCATACTTCATTCCTAATTTTCCATCTGTTGCTAATATGTTGATAAAATTGATAATATGCCACTAATTATAACAGCCTGAATATTTATTATTGCATCAAGCATAATCGGGGCCAACTGGCCAGGTAAAATGATGTGGTTCACAAACTCTCCATTTGTCTCTCCATCTCAGATGATCTCATGATTTCCAAATAGAAATGGATTTCTCTCTAAAATGTGAAAATGATGAAATTCTCATAAATTCTCTCTAAAATAACATTGTACTGATTGTAGCATAGGAGAAAGTTAGATATTTCTCTCCAATTGCAAATGTAAAGGCTCAAATTTACAATCACAAACTCCCCAATATATTGGCAACTAAGAGCATACTTTATTACCTGGGTAGCAATTGCATGCATATGAAATTGGACTGATATCAGTCAAAAGCCTAAATTATATTTTATTTTATTCAAGTGAAAATAATGTAGGGACAGAGAAGTTAATAATATTATAACATATTTTATCTTCTAAAATTAGTATTCATAAAACTTGTATATAATATATATATATATATATTAAAGATTCACAGTTATCGTAGACTGCACATGTGCATTATATCAATTAATAGGATTGCTTTGTGATGATAAATAAATACAAAAACATATCTATACTATAAGAGCCGTGTCCGTGTGTCACACTTTTATCAAGAAATACATATTAAAAGGAGAAACCAATCATTTGTAGAGGCATCATGACTACGGAGACACGCGCTATAGCTAATAATATTGACACTAATTATTAAAAAGATTATATTTTGGCCTTTGAGAGACAATTTTTTGTTTAATAAGAATATGCTTATCCATAATATATTCTTGCATTCCAATGTAATTTAAATTCAATAACAGGTACTGTACTAGTTATGATAATTGAAAGATTTAACCATTAACGTTTAGACTAATTGATTAGTATGACTGTGTAATCTATGACCTAAAGCTGTAATACTGCTGCAAATTGTTTTTCTTCATAATCATCTGAGGCTTCAGACTGACTAAAGAACAAACTGTACTTCAGTGGAATTTTAATAAATAGTGCAATCCAATGAATACATTAACACATTTTTATTAATACCCAATGCATTGTTTTCTTTACAGTCCTCTACTACCTATAACTAGTATTTTCATCGTCATATATTCCTTTCTAACCTAAACATGGAGTCTGATGATCTGAATGATATGTGAGTATAGTAGTTAGCTCTTTGTGTAATTAAATAAATTACATTATAGTTAATCTGATATCTACTCATTGTAATATCTAGTGTACTAGTTTTTGCAGTTGTGATTCATTAATTGATCAAAGTTTTTAATTAATTTCTCAAATGTTTATAATTAAATTCTCAAATGTGTTTTATTAATTGATTAAATGTTTTCTCTGTTGCAGGCTTGAAGAAGAAATGGGAGCTCTAGAAGCCATTCTAATGGAGGATGTCACTGTAATTAGGGATGATGAAGGGTGAGTTTGGTGGTGGTCTAGAAGAGGGTGAGTTTTTAATGTCCCTAATTTCATGTTAAAATATCTTTTTTTTTTTCTCAGACTCATCACATCAGTTGAGGTGATGATAGCGCCGGCCACTGCTCAGAATGTATCAGAACAGCACGTAAAGTGCACCCTGGTGGCTAAGTTCCCTGCTACTTACCCTCTGGAACAACCTATTATTATCATCAGGTGACTCGGTTTGGTTCAATAAAGAAAAAAAGTAGCGAGTATTCAAATAAAGGCACTGGTAGGAACTGGGAAGAGTAGATTTTATAATTAACCTCTTGAAATATTTTTATCTCTATTGTTTTTAATATAAAAATGTAAGAACTAAATTAAAATAGGAATCATAATCATTCATCTGATACCCATGGGTACCATTTAAAATACAAAATAATTATTATATCTCTCTATAATCACTAGTGTACTTGCCTGTTAATAATAACTGGTCTTAAAAAGTAATTCATTACCTGTTCTCAGGTTATTTAAAGTGAATTCAAAAGGATTAAAATTTATTTTCCTGCATAATCTGATACTATAAATTATTAATAGATAATATTTATATATAGAAATTGAATTTTGAACTCACAAAAATTTAAATTTCATATCAATAATCAATATATTCTCGTGCGTATCCTAGTTACATTCTTCACGTTTAATACCTGTCGAACAAAAGCGGACACCAAAAAAATAAACAAAAAAAAAGGGAAATTATTAGTATAGATTTTTTTCTTATATGAGTGAATCTGTGACTTACAATAATTCATAACTTACCTACACTATTAGCTACATTTTCTAGTCTAGGTCACTCTATATCTTCTATACTAATAATTTCCTTAGTATTTATTTATTTATTTGGTCTGAGCTTTTACACGACGGGTATTAAACCTGAAGAATGTAACTATGATACGCACGGGAATATATTGACTTGATATTTAAATTCCCTGTTTTTATTCCATTTTTAAATATATTTTATCTATAAAATAAATTAGATCATGCAGAAAATTTAATTTCAATTGAATTCATTAAAAGTAACGTAATAACGGGAAATTAATTGGTATTGATAATGACCCGTTATTTTTAACGGGAAAGTGCACTAGTAGTTAATATAAAATTCTCTTCTGTCTCAGAAATCCACGAGGCATAGATGAGAATGTCCTCACTCACATTGAACTGGAAATGAAGAAAAGGTGTGAAGAGTGTCAGGGAAACCCTGTAATCTACGAACTCACTGAGGTAAGTAATTACGGCTAAATAGTTAATAATTTAACTTATAGTTAATTAACCACATACGTGATATAGAGTTAATTTCACATCATCTGGTAAATGAGTGAACCTTTCAGTTTTCACTGAACAGTTTGAATCCCACCAATTTTTTTCTCCCAAGTTCCTCATCTATTTGTAATGGTTCAGCTACAGTTTATTAATTACTATATAATTTAATTTGAAGCCAAGGACGGGCTTCTGGAAAAAATATATTCCTTCATAAAATCGTGTAAAACTGTTCATTTCTGAATAAATATTCCCATTCTCACTTTGTAATTGTTTCAGGTTGTTCGTGATCACTTGACCGATAACAACACCCCCAGCTGTCCCTGTGCCATCTGCCTCTATCATTTCAACGACAGTGACTCTTTCACCAAGACGCAGTGCTTTCACTACTTCCACAAGCACTGCCTTGGCAGGTGAGAAAAGAAAACAACTCACATTCTCATTTAATGATTAAGCATTCATTTATTTCCAATTTTCATTTTAATTTATTACATTCAGTCTTGGACTCCTGGTATATTTTTTCATAGGTGAGTTGAAGTTCAGCTCAGCAGCTACTTAGAGTATGATTGCTCTTCTTTTAGATTTTTTCACCTATAACTGAAAAGTCTGTAACTACATACAAAATACATATATATTTATTTAATCATAGCGTTTTTCATTCTCCATTTCTTTGCTGCGTCATGAGAAAAACGCCCGTGTGAAAGGTGCCTTAGTGTTTTGTTCCTAATTTTCTCCTCACTCAGGTATGTCTCCAACTGCGAGGAAACTTACGCTGCAGCCATAGCGGAGCAGAAACTGGCTCCCTGGCAGCAGCAGAAGGACCTGACTCTCCTGTGCCCCGTCTGTAGAGAGCCTATAACAGTGGAGGACTCAACAAGTACCCTCCTCTCCTACCCTCCCCACCAGGAGGAACAGGAGGAAGTCATGTGGAGGCCTGATGCCCCGGAGGTGAAAGCTTTGAGGGAGAAAATGGCGGCCCTGTTCCTAAAGCAGAAAAACAATGGAGGAATCATCAACCTGGAGGAAGAGAAAAATAAATACCTCGTGAATCTTACTCAGGTATGTTATAAGGTAGCTATTTAGTAGGAAAATTGGTAGGAAAAGTTACGAATTATCGGCCTGTCTCACATCTTCAGTCATATAAGAAAATACGATATAGTAAAAATAAAATGACTTCTATTTTATCTTACATGACCGAAGATATGAAACCAACTGACAATTTGCAACTTGCCCTTCCATCATGTACTATATGAAAAAAGAGTTGGCTGGCTGCTGAAACTATCGGGAGTTTTTGTTCTTAAATTTTCAGGAGGATAATTCAATCGCTGTAATTGAAGAGGAAATATCACCTAATAGTGAGGGGGAGAGGTCTGTGGGGGAAATAGCTCCCCCTAACCCCCCAAAGGAGGCTCCACCCCCTCCAAGGGAAGCGTTACCCCGCCATGAGGCTGCTCCCTCAGGTGAGGGGAGTAGCAAGAGAGGTAGGAGTTGGGGGCGGTACAACAGAGGCAGAGGCTACGGTAGAGGCAGGCCTTCTAATGAGTACGCAAGGAGAGGAGGCAGGGGCACTGTGCACTCCTTCAGCAAGACTCCTGATGAGGAGAAAGACACGGTGGAGGAGAAGAGAGCCAATGGAGTGGAGGAGAAGAGCTTCAAAGGGCGTGGAGGGGGATACAAGAGAGGGGGGAAGTTCAAAACCTACAGAGGGGGAAGTGGAAAGGAAGCCAATGAGCGCAAATTCTGCCCCACCAATCAGAGTTGACGAAGGTCACCCACAGGGAAACAACCGCCCTGTCCTCCGTTTTCTCCTCCATTATTGGTGTCTCTCTCTAGTCTCCATAGTTACTCTAATAAGAACTCTAGTTCTAACTACTCTACTAAGAACTCCTCGTGTAGTCTAAGCATCCTATTCAATTCCAGTCATTCTCTATTTTTATTCTACTTTAAATCTTCTCTCTTTATTTATTATGTATTTACCGCTATTAAATATTGGTGTTTTCGTTTGCATGCTATACTACTTAGTTCTTTGGACCTTTCACATTCATTTACTTTTCGCACAATTCAATCAATTGCTTCATCCATTGAGTTGTAACATTGTTTGACGGGATCATAGATAGGCGTTCTGCTTCTGCGTTACAAATCCTATTTCTATTGATGGTGGTTTTAACAGTTTCCCGAAAGTTCGCACAAGTTTTACCTGGTTTAATCGTTTCTTCCTAGTTAAATAACATTTTGAATCTCGTACCATAGCTTCTTTAGTGATTTCGGCAGCTGTTGAAGAAGGTAGGATAAACTATCAGTAAATAATCAAAAGGCAGCTAAGTGTTGTTAAAGTATGAGAATGATTTCTGGAAGTATTTTCACTATATACATATCACTCGCATTTTAACTCTTAAAACCACCGCCAACATGATGAGCTGTTTACTTTGACACAAGCGAGATGTTCTCTAGTCACCACTCTTAGTATGCCAAACTAGTGTAAGGATGATTGCTTCAAACATTAATTCATTTTATCTGAAGGGCCGTACACACGTTGGGTTTTTTAAGTCTCCACCAGACTTTTTCCTTAGCTCCTCCCACTTTTTCCACGATAATATATGAAAAAACGATATAATTATTATTAATTTTAGTTGGTATCCATGATACCTGTAGGTATCATGGATAGTATTGGATACCAACTAAAGTTAGTAATAATTGTATAGTTTTTTCTTATATTCTCTTGGAAAAAGTAGGAGGAGCTTAGCAAAAAATCTGGTGGAACGACTTAAACAACCCAACGTGTGTACGGCCCTTGAAGGGGCTAATAACTATCTGTCAATTTTGGCTTTGAATTGGGATGTCGGCTGCAAACACTCGATTAGTAGCTTTTCTGCATAGCTGAGCATTTTATCAACGTTTTGCATTTATTTTTAAAATTGTTATATGTATACCCTGTGTAGCTACTCCAATAGGCGTGATAAGAAATGACTTCTTATGGGCTCATTTGTTTTAATTATGGATTAGCTACTTACTCTAGTCTGGTTCATTGCAAGCTCTTATTTTCCGTTTTGCAAGCTTTAAACAGTTTCAATTGAAAAAAATTTATACAAAACAGAATTTGCATATTATCAAGAAGGTTATTAAAGGTATTTCTCGGCTACAATCTTCCAAATAGAAAGATGTTCCTGATGATGAATAGATATCTTTCTATTCAAAAGCTCAAAATCGAAAATACCTTCAAAGTTGAGATTTTATGAAAGCATCTGTCAGTCTCTTGCAAGTCCTTTGTACTTCTAGTTCTTGACGTGAAATTTTTAAATCCATGATATATTCAGTAAATATATCTAAGGCATTCTTTTCTTTGTGATATTTTATTATATACGTGTAACTCGTTGCTACTACACTTATTTAAATAACTATACTGATACTCAAGTTATGATTACGTTAGGTTCTACAGCAGTAAAAATTGAATATTTTGAGGATTAATATCAAATCGTTTTATTTATTTTAATTGTGCTTAATATAATTCAAAATTTCATCTTGCAAAACGAACTATTTCGCGACCTAGTTATGATTTACAATTCTAACAACTAGTAGTTATTTCATGATGTCTAAAGTGATTATGATATAATTAGGGTTGTGACAATATTCTTTTAAAATCCTAGATCCCGAAAATATAATAGACTGAAGATTAATCAGTATTGAATGGTTTCAGAAGCATATTCAGAGATGGGCGAAAAGTACATCGAAAGTACTTAAGTACTAAGTACAAGTACTCGTAAATCAATGTACTTGAAGTAGTTGCCCAAGTACTCAAATAAAAAAGTACTTTCAAAGTACAAGTACCAAGTACTTTTTAAAGTACTTAGAAGTATCAAGTACATTTACTATACAATTAAAAAACTAATAATTTATACTGTTAACTCTGATAGTACATCTCTTCAGTGACTTTTTTACTGCTAGTACATCTTCTCAGTGACTTTTTTCTCTGATAGTACATCATCATAATGACTCTTTTCTCTGATAGTACATCATCGCAGTGACTCTTTTCTCTGATAGTACATCATCAAAGTGACTCTTTTCTCTGATAGTACATCATCAAAGTGACTCTTTTCTCTGATAGTACATCATCATAATGACTCTTTTCTCTGATAGTACATCATCGCAGTGACTCTTTTCTCTGATAGTACATCATCAAAGCGACTCTTTTCTCTGATAGTACATCATCACAGTGACTCTTTTCTCTGATAGTACATCATCACAGTGACTCTTTTCTCTGATAGTACATCATCTTAATGACTCTTTTCTCTGATAGTACATCATCAAAGCGACTCTTTTCTCTGATAGTACATCATCACAGTGACTCTTTTCTCTGATAGTATATCATCACAGTGACTCTTTTCTCTGATAGTATATCATCACAGTGACTCTTTTCTCTGATAGTATATCATCACAGTGACTCTTTACTCTGATAGTATATCATCGCAGTGACTCTTTTCTCTGATAGTACATCATCACAGTGACTCTTTTCTCTGATAGTACATCATCACAGTGACTCTTTTCTCTGATAGTACATCATCACAGTGACTCTTTTCTCTGATAGTATATCATCACAGTGACTCTTTTCTCTGATAGTATATCATCACAGTGACTCTTTTCTATGATAGTATATCATCACAGTGACTCTTTTCTCTGATAGTATATCATCACAGTGACTCTTTTCTCTGATAGTACATCATCACAAATCACAATGACTCTTTACTCTGATAGTAAGTACATCATCACAGTAACTCACTGTACACGTCCACACGCTTATAATTCGTCAATGTGTTTGGTAAATATTGGTTGTGATATCTAGGTATCAAAAATTATTATATTCAATGTACTTAAATTGGTCAATATAACTCATAGTCTCATATACATGATTGTATGTCAGAATATATAAATATTCACCGTCGCATAAAAGTATACAATGTCTTACAGTCTTAGTTTTCGATTCTACTGTTTGACAAAGTTTTCAATTTTACTGCTTGACTAACAATTTTCCAACATGTTGGACCTCTTCAAACTCTAGTTTTTATCCAGTTGCTGTAAATACAGTTTTGATGAGAAAAAGAATTAATTTTGTACAGATTTTAGAACTAATCTTTCAAAATCTCTTGACTGAAAAGAAAAATGTACTTTGCAAAGTACTTTTTACTTGGAAAGTAACAAGTACTTCAAAGTACTTTTTGGAAAGTACTTCAAGTAGTACTTGAAGTACTTACTTGTTACTTAGTACTTTTACTTGATACTTGGGAAGTACTTTCCCGCCCATCTCTGAGCATATTGTCACAACTGTAGTTATAATATTACTCATTGTTTAATACTCTCCGTTTGTTACCTTCAAGTGGTAGTTTAAATGAATTAATATCCTTAGTTTTAGCTGCTGACATTCCTATGAATAGTTATTACACTACTGGTATTATTAATAATTGTTGAATTAGTTCTATGCTGTATTTCTATCCTCCAGATAGCCTAAAGGGCCGTACACACGTAGGGTTTTTTAAATTTTTCCACCAGACTTTTCGCTAAGCTTTTTTAATCCGTGATACCTGCAGGTATCATGGATACCAACTGAAATAGATAATTATTATATAGTTTTTCCTTTTATTATCGTGGAAAAAGTAGGAGGAGCTTAGCGAAAAGTCTGGTGGAAAGACTTTAAAAACCCTACGTGTGTACGGCCTTCTTTATACCGGGTGGGCCAAAGGTCAATTTACCATTTTGAAACCTATTACTCAAAAACTACAAAAGATGTAAATCTATGGTAACAGTAAATGAAAGATAAAATCTTGAAGTTTTAGTAGATATGATACGAAATCACTATATGACTTTCACATTCCAGTTATGTCAAGCATATTTTTCAATGTGCGAAATCGTGAACCTCCAAAATGGCTAAGTTCAATATGGAAGAGAGAGCCGCAAACCCAGTCTATCGACGCTGTGTTTGAACCCTAACGTACCAGGACACATTCCTTGATCACCGGATATAACTCCTCCAGATTTTTTCCTTTGAGGGTATTTAAAGGAGACAGTATTCATAAATAATCCGGACACGCTTAGTGAGCTAAAACAGAATATCTCCAAAGAAATTAGCAACATTTCACCAGATATTCTAAGAAAAGTGATGCAAAACACACAAGGAAGAGTTCGTATGTGCTTATATAATGATGGAAAATATTTAAAAGAAATTTTCTATCAAATAAAACTTTAGGTATTTTTCTTTAATTTGCACTTTACTAGGAATGTTTATCTCTTATAAGTTTTGGTGTAATAAAGATTTTAAATGGTAAAGTGACTATTGGCCCACCTTATATATTGTTAATCTAATAAATATCTGCCATTCAGATATTTTTTATTTAAAGTTTAATTTCACTCTGAAATTGCTCTCTAACTATCTAGCTTATTATTCAATAATGCGTGTAACAATTTCCTTATCTTCACACTTTAATATTAAAAAATTTAACTCCACTAGTTATCCAATCCTTTGGAAACTGAAAGAATAGATATTTCACAAAAGGAAGAGATTACCTTACTAGGTTTTGAGGTTGTGTGTCGCCCTCTGAAATCTATTGGTGAATAACTTGAAATGTAAGCATAAAGGCTGTTTTACATAAGATAAATCCACAGATCGTATAAAAACTCATCCGATTTTTCTCAAGATCTATGCAGCTGTTTGCGAGAGCTTCCAAAGAATGAGAATGCACGAGTGTGAGAAACAAAAAAATCAAGCGAGCACGTCTGACTAACGGATTTGACAAAAAAAAAACATTTTAATTATCGGATAAACCGTTTCGGTCGGATCTCAAGGCCCTTACTATGTATCTGCTTTTGGTAATTGATTGGGGGGTTACCTCTTTAGTTATTTATTATTAGTTTTTCATATCTGACTCCATTTTACTTTATCTCCATTTAATTACATTTTGGCTAAACTGATAATTGCTTGGATTGAAATGAAATTACGAGTTAGATAATCAAGGCATTTATTCAAATGAATCACATCACCTGGTAATTAACATATGAGAGTGGACTTCAGATTCTCTGGAGGATGTACATCAGCTTCGTGTAGTAAAAGATAGCGCACACAAATATTGTGCAGGAGTCACGAGGAAAGTTAGTTCCAGGAAGATTGCGTGACTGTAGGTAGAGCAGCGTGAGTATCTTTAACTCGGAGTTAGGACGAAGGCTGGAGTTCCTCAGTTATACTAGATGAGTGAGAATTCGGTATGATATCCAATCGTGTGGAGATGCGAAGGTTTTCTAGTATGATGTTTATTACTGGAAGCAGTAGTATAAATAGCATCAACATTCAACCTAGGTGTTTACCCAGAAGCAGTAGTTGCTGTGATTGCAATAGCAGCAGAACAGTAGTAATGAAACCAGTATTCATCAACGCAGAAGCCAGTTGTATTCTAACCAGTAGCAATCAGAAAGACAGAAACCCCCTGAAAGAGATAGTTTGGAATAATTGGGGTTCGATACATCTTAGCTAATAAAACACAGATAATGATAATTTAAATGAATTGCCTAATTATCATTCGATATGAATTCATTTGAGCTACTACTCAGATGAAAAGAATTAGTATTAAAGTATTAATTAAATAATTAGAAATGAAATAGAACTTCTGTTTATTATAAAGTTAGGCATGGATGATGGAAGCAGAATGACGTAGTCTCTGTTAAACCTAGTTTTCTTTCATATAGAAAACGAGACGGCAGAGTGAACGGGTCACTGTTCTAGAATTCATTAAAACCTGATACGTACGTCGGAAGGATGTTGAATGGGTTATCAAGAAAGATTATATATATATAAGGGAATATATAATTGATATTGACTAATAATATTATTAAGATATGAGAAATGAATAATTAGCATTCATATTGAATATTACTTAAAATATATCCTAAATAGTATATTAATAAAATAACTACTGATATGAGATAAGGAGAAATAATGTTATTAATTTATTATTAATATTACATGCAGAGAAGTGATAAATATAGATAGGCAAATATTTACCCTTAGTATCCGTTAGAAGAATATATAGGGGGGTTGAAGCTGTTGTCACATTGTCTTTGAATTCAGATAATATATATTATTATTAAATAATCCTGTAAATATATGTAATTAGTCTTTGTATATATTGTAATGACAATATATACCCTAAATAATCACTCAGTTGTGAGGTACAAGGCACAAT
>CANNZV010005625.1:0-25250 GCA_947561585.1 Caprella mutica | reverse complement strand
GTTTGTTTCAGAATTTGAGATGAAAGATGGAAAAGCAACAGCTACTGCTGATTTAACTATTGACCGCACTGATTTTGACGTTAAATACGGTTCAGGGTCTTTCTTTGATAACCTGGGAGACAAAACCATCTACGATGACTTTGAGTTATCGATCGCTTTGAACGCTAAATAGCTACAACAAACGCACTTGCTTCATAGAAGTAAACTGAAGAATTGTCAAGACTGTCACTAAAAGTGGCGGTCTTTTTTATTTTTCCGGCATACAAAAGTGTGCGGTTTAAGACCACATTGTAACAAAAGCGGACAATCGCTCTGCCGCCTGAATTTCACATATTATCCACAACTTGCTGGTTATCAATACATTAATCATGACATGCAATTTTTGGTATGGGTTTAGCATTCTAAATAGCGAAACCGAATAAGAATAACCTAAACCAAAAATATCATGTTTAACCTTAAAAATATAGCGCTGTCTTTTTGTACAATGTTCATCGCTGGCTCAGTAGCCATCGCAGCCGAGATCAAGCCTGCCAATGAGCTTTCTACAAAATTTACTGAAACTAAGTCTGAAAGCTTGGCCAATGAAGCAGAAGAAATGCTGAACTCAGGAGACCTTATTTTAGCAAGTGAATTGCTAAACGAGTCCATCAAAAGTAAAAAGACGGTGCGTAACCTTACGTTGAAAGGAGATCAATATGCCAAAGATCACATGAAGTCAAATGCGTTGTATTTCTACCAAAAAGCACTGGTAGAGGGTATCAGCAACAATCCAAATTTCAATGTTGAGCCGATTCAATTGAAAATTATGAAGCTAAACCCTACGGCAAAGTATTTAGAAGCGCAAGCAGACCAACTTGCATTCAACCGTCAGTACAAAGGAGCAACTAAATTGTACATCAAAGCTATGAACAAGGCATTGAAAGCCTCAAATGTTGAATTGATTTCTCAGATTCAAGCCAAGGTCAGCAACATCAATTAGAAAAACTTAGAGCAGGGTAAAAGGTCAAAGGTCGTTCGGGAGTGGACGACCTTTCCTATTTCTTCCGATTGGCCAATTGACCGCAAGCAGCATCAATGTCTTTTCCTCTACTTCTACGCACATTTACGATCAATCCCTTCTTTTCTAGAAAGTCTGCAAACGCTGAAAGGCGTTTTTCTGTGGTGTTTTTGAACGAGCTTTCTTCTATTGGGTTATACTCAATGATATTGATTTTGCAAGGTACCTTCTTGGCAAATTCATAAAGCTCAGCAGCATCAACTAAGCTATCGTTGAAGTCTTTAAAAACGATGTATTCAAAAGTGATGCGCGTTTTGGTCTTATCGTAGAAATACACAAGTGCTTCTTCAAGTGCCTCAAGTGTATTGCTTTCATTGATCGGCATGATCTGGTCACGCTTTGCATCATTAGCAGCATGAAGTGACAAAGCAAGGTTGAACCGCACACCATCATCGGCAAGCTTCTTAATCATCTTTGCAATACCAGCAGTTGAAACAGTGATCCTCGAAGGAGACATTGCCAAGCCTTTTGGCGAACATATGTATTCTATACTTTGAAGAACATTCTTATAGTTAAGAAGAGGCTCACCCATCCCCATATAGACAATATTGGTTAAAGGTCTTCCATGTTCTTCCAAGCCTTGTCGGTGTATCGTCACAACTTGGTCGTAGATTTCGGCCGCATCTAAATTTCTGATGCGATCCATATATCCGGTAGCGCAGAACTTGCAAGCCAAAGAACAACCCGCCTGAGACGAAACGCAAGCAGTGATTCTTGAGTCTGTTGGGATCAAAACGCCCTCCACTTCTGGTCCATCAAATAATTGAAAACTTGACTTAACCGTCCCGTCTCTTGAAACCTGTTGATCTACCACTTTAACAGGGAAGATCTCAAAATGCGTTTCGAGCATTTCTCGAGTTGACAAAGAAAGATTGCTCATCTCAGAAAAACTAATAGCAGACTTCTTCCAAAGCCATTCATAGACTTGTTTGGCCCTAAATGCTTTCTCTCCTTTAGAAAGGAAAAATTCCTGTAACTTTTCCAGCGAAAGCTTTCGAATATCCTGTTTTGCGACAGTCTCTTGCATTGCGCAATTTAGCTAGAAATTATCGATAAAAATTGCTTTCTTGTGTCTACTGGCAGCAGCATAGTGACCTAAATGGAAAATCTCTTTAGAACCTATATTGGAATTGTAGACAAAATCATTGAAGGTACAGGAAAACTTATCTCCTGGCTTACTTTGATTCTCGTACTCCTCATTTGCTATGATGTGGTAATGCGGTACTTATTCAACTACTCTACTGTTGCCATTTATGAGCTGGAGTGGCACCTCTTTGCCATGATCTTTCTTATTGGCGGAGCTTATGCTTTGAAGCACGATCGGCATGTACGCGTTGATGTCTTCTACAATAACCTTTCACAACGAAAGAAGCATTGGGTCAATTTAGTCGGCACATGTTTATTTTTGCTGCCTTTTTGCTACATCGCTCTTACCGCTTCTTTAAAGTTTGTAGCCTTTTCCTTACAATTCAATGAATCATCGGCAGACCCTGGCGGATTGCCAGCGCGGTATTTGATTAAAGCAGGCATTCCTGCTGGAATCTTTTTGCTTTCGCTACAAGCCGTTTCTCTGCTTTTTCAGTCAATTTTAGGAATCAATAAACGCGAGAACCATGTTGATTGAATGGCTGCCAATAATATTGTTTGTTGTAGTCTTTGTACTCATTCTTGCTGGGTATCCAGTTGCTTTTACTTTGGGAGGTGTTGCTGTGATCTTTGGCCTATTGGTCTTTGGGCCTGACTTCTTCTATCTTCTACCCTTGCGTATTTACGGCACGATGACCAATTACGTTTTGCTGGCCGTCCCCCTATTTATATTCATGGGGATAATGCTGGAGAAGTCTGGTCTCGCCGAAAGCTTATTGGAGACCATGGCTTTGCTTTTTGGAAAATTAAGAGGCGGATTAGCAATCGCAGTAATTATTGTAGGTGCGCTGCTTGCTGCTTCGACCGGGATCGTTGGAGCAACCGTGGTTACAATGGGGCTAATCTCCCTTCCCACAATGATAAAACGTGGCTACAAAATTGAATTAGCAACAGGCACTATTGCGAGTTCTGGGACATTAGGACAGATCATTCCGCCATCAGTTGTACTGGTTCTCTTAGGCTCGGTTCTAAATGTTTCGGTAGGAGACCTGTTTACTGCGGCATTTGTTCCAGGTGTTGCACTAGTAGCCATGTACCTCCTCTACATTATCATCATTGCACAAGTAAAGCCAGAATGGGCACCGCCAATGCCCGACGAAGAGATTGCCGCATTTAGGTCATCTGGTATGGGTGTCAAAATTCTAAAGGCATTTTTACTTCCTTTCTTTTTGATAGTAGCAGTCCTGGGTTCGATTTTAGCTGGTATTGCGTCACCAACTGAAGCAGCGGCAGTTGGTGCAATGGGTGCAATCATTCTTACACTTTTACAAAAGAAATTCAACCTAACGGTGTTGAAGGATGTGATGAGAGAAACCACTCATCTCACCAGTATGGTCTTTATGATCTTAATTGGAGCTACGGCCTTTTCCTTGGTTTTTAGAGGATTAGGAGGTGATCAGCTTCTGATAAACTTGATCGAGTCTGCCAACTTGAGTCAAGGCATGTTTCTTCTGATTGTGATGATCGCAATTTTTATCGCGGGCTTCTTTATCGACTTTATTGAGATCGTCTTTATCATTGTACCCGTTGTAGCACCGATCTTCTTGGCGATGGGCGTAGACTTGATCTGGATAGGAATCCTGATTGCCCTAAACTTGCAAACCTCTTTTTTGACGCCGCCTTTTGGCTTCTCTCTTTTCTACTTGAAAGGCGTTGCTCCGCCAGAAGTAACTACCGGACAACTTTATAGAGGTATACTCCCTTTTGTTTTGATACAGCTTGTCTTCTTGATTCTTGTAGTAATCTACCCTGAAATTATTCAGTGGCTGCCCAATCTACTGGCAGATTAACTCAAGTTCTGATAATAAAATTTCTCACTTATCGCACTCCAATTGTTTACTTCTTTGCGAAACTTATCATAAGCAGCAAATATTTTCTGAGCCTTGGGATCATTTGCGATAATCTCACCTACGATATCATTTGTATGACTTCTTAATGTATCAAGTACCTCTTTCGGGAATGGCCTCAATTGGACCTTTTCGTCTACAATTAACTTTTGCAAATATTCATTATTTCTTGCTTCAAACTCAGATAGCATCCATCCATTTAAACGATAAGATGCTGTTCTAACAATGGCTTGCAAGTCACTTCCCAGGCTTTCGTAATGCTCCTTGTTGACCAAGAGTTCTAGGACAGTACCGGGCTCATGCCAACCTGGATAGTAATAGTAGTCGGCCACTTGATGATAACCCATGATAAAATCGTTGTAGGGGCCAATCCACTCTGTCGCATCAATAACACCTCTTTCAAGGTTAGTGTAAATTTCGCCACCAGCCACATTCATAGCAGATGCCCCAGCTCTACTCATTACCTTTCCCCCGATACCTGGGATTCTCATCTTCAAGCCTTCCAAATCGGCAATACTATTGATTTCTTTATTGAACCAGCCGCCCATTTGGACACCTGTGTTTCCGGCTGGCATAGGAATTAGGTTATATGGTGCATACAACTCTTCCCAAAGCTCAAGACCACCTGCGTTCATAATCCATGCATTCATTTGCTGGGCATTCATGCCAAAAGGCACCGTAGCAAAAAAAGTAGCAGCCGCAATCTTGCCAGACCAATAGTATCCTGCACCATGTCCCAGTTGTGCAACACCATTGCTCACTGCCTCAAAGCTTTCAAGCGCTGGAATCAGTTCGCCTCCGCCATAAACAGTCACTTCCAAACGCCCTCCGCTTGCTTCATTAATCCAGTCGGCAAGCAAATTGCAGCCTTCGCCCATTACCGGAAAATTTGGTGGCCAGGTCGTTACCATTCTCCATTTGTGAGATTTCGTAAAATTGATGTTGGCAAACGCTGCGGTTGCATTCTTTTCGGACCCTGAACAGGCCGATAGTATGGCTCCAGAAGTAAGAGCAGCAGCTCCTTGCTTTAGAAATTTTCGACGCTTTTTTAGGTTCATGCTTACTGATTATTAGTCATTCAATTTTGTTAGAATATCTCAAAGAGCCAAAGAAATGACTACGTTCCACCAATCATTTAAACCCAACCATTAAAGCATAGTTATTGGCAGTAGTTGGATTGGTGATATTCTCTTCATATTTACCTTCACACGAAACGCGAACAAAACCACTCGCTTTGAGCATTTCTAAGTGCTTTTGAATCTCAAACCTACCGGTTTCATATGGCGTAGTTGCACCTACAGGTTTGATAAAATCTCCATTTAGAAATATAGGTGCATCTAAATCATACACTTCTTCATACACTTTCTTAATGAAAGCAGGCTCAATAAGATCATGCAAAGCCCACGTAGTAACTACGGCATCAAACTTGTGCCCGGCTAAACTTGACAAGCCTTCTGCAACCAAGTCCAATTTTACAGGATTGTAGTTAAATTTCTCATTTCTCTTGGTAGCAATCTGAATCATTGGCTCAGAGTTATCTAATCCATGATATGCTATCTGTGGCCACTTGTTTAGTAAGAACTCTGCCAAGTATCCCGGTCCAGAACCAAGCTCTAATACCTTGAATGATTCAGACATATCCTGTGATAGAATATTGGCTATATCATTAAATAGATCGACTCTTTCTCCCCAGAGCTTAAATTTTTCAGCCCATTTATTGGCATTTTCAGCAATTGAAAAATCATGTAACGCCTCAATCTTAGAAGGGGATTCGTCGCTATTCATTTTGGTATCTGTTTAAGGATTGGCTAATTTATCTACCAGTCATAATTTAATCAAAAATGAAAAAGACGTTACTCCCCTTCATTGTTTTCTTAAGCTTTATTTGTCAATCCTCTTTTGCACAAGATGTCGACATGTCGCTCTTCAGCGAAATGAAAGCAAGAATGATCGGTCCGGCCGGAATGAGTGGCAGGGTCACTGCAATTGATGTCAACCTATCTAAGCCTGAAGAAATCTTTGTTGGCGCAGCGGCAGGTGGTATCTGGAAGTCACAAAACGCCGGTCAAACTTGGGAGCACATTTTCAATCATGAGTCTACTGCCTCTATAGGAGATATCAAGATCTTCCAACAAAACCCAAATATCATTTATGTGGGTACAGGAGAGGGGAATCCAAGAAACAGTTTAAACAGTGGTAGAGGTATTTTCAAAACCATTGATGGTGGAAAAACCTGGAAAGATCTTGGCTTAAAAAATACACGTCAAATTCATCGCGTACTTGTAGACCCGAGCAACTCCGATAGGGTTTGGGCTGGTGCAATGGGGAGCCCTTGGGCAGCAAATCCAGAAAGAGGCGTTTACTATTCAAACGATGGCGGTGATACTTGGGATCACCAACTTTACATTGATGCCTCAACCGGCGTATCTGATTTGGTCATGGATCCTACCAACCCAAATAAACTCATCGCTTCAATGTGGACCCATTTACGTACACCCGATTACTTCACTTCCGGTGGCGAAAAATCAGGAATATTCCTGACTTACAACGGGGGTAAAGACTGGAAACAACTTGACGAAACCAACGGCTTACCCGATGGAAAACTGGGCCGTATTGGACTTGCCATTTCTCCTGTCAACAATCAGATCGTCTACGCATACATTGAATCAAAGGACAACGCAATTTATAAGTCTGAAGACGGCGGCGAAAACTGGAAGCGCATGTCAAAATCTGGCGACTCCAATATTGGTGGCCGACCATTTTACTACGCCGATATCTTTGCCGATACACAAAACGAAAATCGACTTTACAGCATAGCAACAGAAGTTACAGTAAGTGATGACGGCGGAAAAACTTGGTCGGTTTTTGCCTCTGGAAGTAAGGTACATACCGATCATCACGCTTGGTGGTCTCATCCCGAAAACGCCGACTATATCCTACTTGGTCATGATGGTGGCTTGAACATAAGCTACGACAAGGGCAAGAAGTGGGGGTTTGCAGAACAGTTGCCACTGGCGCAGTTCTACCACATTAGGGTTGACGATGAGGTGCCATATAACATATACGGTGGCTTACAAGATAATGGCTCATGGAAAGGCCCAAGTCAAACCTGGTTCAAAGGAGGAATCAGAAACTTTTACTGGCAAAGGCTGAGTGTAGGTGATGGCTTTGATGTGGTTCCAGATCCCAAAAATGCAGATTACGGTTATGCTATGGGGCAAGCGGGAAATCTCGTCAGGTATCACACCAAATCAGGTCACCTCAAAAAGATAAAACCTATTCACCCAGATGGTGTGCAGTTAAGGTTCAACTGGAATTCTGGAATTGGAATCGATCCTCATGATGAGCAAACCATCTACTACGGTTCTCAGTTTCTCCACAAGACTTCAGACTTAGGCGAAAGCTGGGAGATCATCTCTCCTGACTTGACCACCAATGATCCAAACAAGCAGCGCATGGATTCTGGTGGATTGACTTATGACGTCTCTGGTGCCGAAAACCACACCACTATTGTTACGATCAGTCCTAGCCCAGTTGAAAAAGGTATGATTTGGGTAGGTACTGATGACGGGAAGCTCCAATTAACTCGAGATGGCGGGAAGAATTGGAAGGACCTAACCAGCTCAATTAAAGGCGTTCCAAACCACACATGGATTCCTCATATCAAAGCTTCCTCACATGATCCCGCAGAAGCCTTTGTCGTCTTCGGCGATCACCGCCGTAACAACTGGACGCCCTACATTTTGCATACCAACAACTACGGAAAAACTTGGAATAACCTCGTAGGCCCAAATAAAGTAGATGGTTTTGTTTACACTGTTGAACAAGATCCCGTTGAGCCCAATCTGCTATTTTGCGGTACCGATGTTGGCCTATATGTAAGCTTCAATAAGGGTAAAACCTGGCAAAGATGGCAAGCCGATTTTCCGACCGTTCCTGTGAGTGATTTGATCGTTCATGAACGAGCTTCCGATTTGGTAATTGGAACGTTTGGTTTGGGAATTCTGGTACTCGACGACATTACGGCGCTTCGGGCTTTCGCCAAAAAACAAAATACTCCATCCCTTCTAGCATTTGATGTACCCGAAAGTGTTCAAGCCATGGTTGGTGAGTCGATCGGTTATAGAGCAGGTAAGGTAGGTGACCATTTGTTTGAGGGCGAAAACAAGAAGTATGGAGCTGTCATTAACATCTTCCACCCCAATATAGAAGACAAGGTAAAGGCATCAATTCAAATTAAAAACAGCGATGCAATTGTGGTTAGAACCATTTCTTACGAACCGAAGAAAGGCGTAAATCGTATCAATTGGAGATTGGGCTCAGACCCTGTGAGAGGGCCTGGACAAAAGAAGAGTCCTGCGTTTTCGAAAAGAGAGGGATTCTCGGTTCCTCCAGGAAACTACACTTTTGAAGTTGCATACTTAGACGAAAAATCTTCGGGTCAGATCAAGGTACTTCCAGATCCTAGAAAACCTTTTGATCCCTCGTTATTGAAGGCCAAAACAGCCTTGGTTCAAAGGCATTTCAAAGCTGTAAAAACTGCAACTACGATTAGTGATCGTATCGAGGAGGTCGAAAGCGGCTTAAAGGCTTTAAAGGGCAAACTTGATGACCATCAGGAAGTAAAAAAAGCGGTTTCTGAAGCACAAAATAAATTGACTGCATACAAGACTGAGATTGTTGGAAAGAAAGTACAAGGGTTCCTTCGCAACCCAGCACAAATCACGAGCATGCTTAGGCAGAGTCAATCTCTATTGGACCACATTCAAACGCCATCAAGTCCCAATCAAATCAATCAAGTTAGATTAGTTGAAGAGGCTGTTGCAATGCTAAAGAAGAGGTTTGATGCTTTTGACAAAACAGAAATCAGTAACCTAAAAACGATGATTGAAAAGGCTGGAATCCAATTGTTCTAATCTGAAAAGCTGTACTTTCGCAGCAAAGCTAGACGTTTGAATCAAAAGAAAGCAGCCGTAGGTTTTATCTTCATTACCATCCTTTTGGATGTAACGGGGCTAGGAATCATCATTCCCGTATTGCCAAAGTTAATTACTGAGCTGATTGGCGGCAACCTGTCTCAAGCAGCTACATATGGTGGCTGGCTGATGTTTGCTTATGCCTTTATGCAGTTCCTTTTTGCACCGGTTCTAGGCGGGTTGAGCGACCAGTTTGGTAGACGCTCAGTACTGTTGTTTGCCCTTTTTGGATTCTGCTTAGACTACCTGTTAATGGCCTTTGCGCCAACCATCACTTGGCTGTTCATTGGTCGTTTACTCGCTGGAGTAACTGGCGCTTCTATAACTACCGCTACCGCTTACATTGCAGATATTAGCACTTCTGAAAACCGAGCACAGAACTTTGGAATGGTGGGCGCCGCCTTTGGTCTTGGGTTCATTGTCGGACCAGTTCTAGGAGGCCTTCTCGGTCAGTACGGAGCCAGAATTCCATTTTTTGCTGCAGCGGGTCTCACGTTTCTAAATTGGTTATATGGCTACTTTGTTTTACCAGAGTCCCTATCGAAGGATAAACGTAGAAAGTTTGAATGGAAACGCGCAAGTCCAATTGGAAGCCTTAAGGGTCTTAATCGCAATGCCATAGTTATTGGTCTCGCCATAAGTACAATTTTTAGCCTTTTGGCAATGCATGCTACACACAGTACATGGGCATATTATACCATGGAGAAGTTCCAATGGGATGAAAAAATGGTTGGGTATTCGCTCGGCTTTGTAGGAATCATGGTCGCCATCATTCAAGGAGGTTTGATTCGTGTGATTGTTCCTAAAGTTGGCCAAAAGAAGGCCGTATATATCGGTTTGATTACCAACATAATCGGTCTCTTACTCTTTGGTTTGGCCTTTGAAGGCTGGATGATGTTTGGAATCGTAGTGATCTATGCTTTTGGTGGCTTGGCCGGACCAACCCTTCAAAGTATTATGACTGGGCAAGTGTCTGAAAATGCACAAGGCGAGCTACAAGGTGCTCTCACATCATTAAGTAGCTTGACCGCAATTGTAGGTCCACCAATGATGACTGGTGTGTTTGCATACTATACCAAAGACATTAACAATTACATTCCTGGTGCCCCCTTTTTCTTAGCGACAGTTCTAGCTATCATAGCTTTATATTTTGCTGCCAAAACCTTGATGCGCTTTCAAGAAGACGCCTAGCACTTTCGAAAGAAGTACTTTTTTAATTTCTCTGGTTGTTCTATGATCTCAAAGAATTCGCCCAAGTACCAAAGTGCCCACTTTTTATCCTTACCCTCAAGGTATGGAGAATTGCGATATACATCTAGGAGTTCTTCTTTCTTGTTAAGAAAGAGATCAATACAAGGCTGCAATTCTTCAATCGACCTGCAAGGTCCCATATATAGGCGTTCTTCTACGTTATCAATGGGCAATTGTGCATTTGGCGTTGCATAGCTAGCATGTACGAGCGCAGACCAATCAAAGTCATATGGTACCGGATAAGCCATCCCAAACTCTTCTGGGAAGTAGGTCTTCATATTGTGCTGGTAAGGGATTGACCAATCAGTGTTGGCCACCATAAACTGAAAGAGCGACATCACATCTGTATGCCACGGATTCATAATACCATAACTAATTCTTTCCACTGAGGCAAATGACCCTTTGTCTATCCTGCGTTCGAAGTGTTTTTTGTCTTCAATAAAGAAACCGTATTGAGAGACTACCTTATCAGGCTTATTTTCATCTTTAAAATTGATTTTGACTAACCTGGTTTGAAAGCTGTATTCTGAAACCACATTGTAAAGTTTGTAAACCAAGTACTCATTGATCAAGTTGTTTTCTGTCTTACACTGTGTAACGAGTTTTACCTTTTTGATGCCTCCGAAAAGTCCGTCTTCATATTTTTGACCAAAATTGAAGTAGAGTGGTGGCATATTACAGTTGGCCATCTTCCTTCTAAAGTTGCCTCGTGTTTTAATCTTGGCATCTATTGCTTCTTCTTTCCCTTCAAAGACATGACTGACTTTGCAGTTTTGATACTGGCGATCATCTCCTTTTTCTTTCTTTAGATGCTTAACATCAGTAGTGATGTTCAACTCGATGATTTCATCTTCATCAAAAAGATTGATCTCAGCTTGATTTTGGCCAAAGCAAACAAACGTAATTGCGCTTAGGAGTAGGGTTAGCAACAGTCTATACATAGCTTAATTGTGTGGTTGACGTTAGAAATTAGTAAAAAGCTGTGATTTTACCACCAATTCCAGGGGCTTTGACGTTAAATATGACACTAATTCCACATTAAGAGAATTTAAGGCTTTCTAGACTTTATTAATGGCAAATTCATCCCTAAGTTTAAGTCATAAAGATTTGTTTGTGGAAAGCCATTTTGAACTTTTATCAACGCAACTGGAAGGATCCCTCCATTGGGACAACGCCCGAAAAATTCTATACGCTACAGATGCTTCTGCGTATAGAGAAATGCCCTCGGCAGTAGCATTCCCTGCTAGCGATGAAGATATCAGTAAACTTATTGCTTTTGCGACAAAGCATAGTACCTCACTAATTCCGCGTACAGCTGGTACTTCTCTCGCTGGACAAGTAGTAGGAAGTGGAATCATTGTAGATGTATCGCAAACGCTAAATCAGATCTTGGAGATCAACCCTGATGAAAAGTGGGTTAGGGTTCAGCCAGGTGTAATTAGGGATGACCTCAATTACCATTTGAAGCCCTTTAAGTTACTTTTTGGGCCAGAAACCAGCACATCTAACCGTGCCATGATCGGTGGTATGGTAGGTAACAACAGTTGTGGTTCTAACTCCATACTCTACGGCTCTACAAGGGAGCACTTGCTTGAAGTAAAAGGTTTTCTAAGTGATGGATCCCCTGTCCATTTCAAAAGCCTAAGCGATGATGAGTTTGAGGAGAAACTGAAACTGGACAACCTCGAGGGTGCACTGTATCGACACATACAGAGCGTCTTGGGATCAAAGGAAGCTAGGGCTCAGATTGATAAAGAATTTCCTAAAAAAAGCATCCCTCGACGTAACACAGGTTATGCTTTAGACGAGTTGATGGCGGCTTCTGTTTTTGGAGAAAGTAAAGACAATTTCAACTTCTGCAAATTATTGGCTGGGTCTGAAGGTACTTTAATCTTTATGACTGAGATTAAGGTTGCATTAGAACCTTTGCCACCTGCGTATAAGGGATTATTGGCCATACATCTAAACGATCTTTATGAGTCTTTTGACGCCAACCTTGTAGCACTGGAGTATCGTCCTTCTGCATCTGAATTAATTGATCATTACATTCTAGAGCTTACTAAAGAAAATTTCGTTCAAAAGCAGAACCGATTTTTCCTTCAAGGAGACCCGAAAGCCATCTTAGTTGTGGCTTTAGAAAGGAACTCACAAGCAGAACTAGAAGCCGCCTTAGATGCGCTCATTTCAGAGCTTAAATCTAAAGGAATGGGGTATCACTATCCCAAGATCTATGGTGATGACATTAAGAAGGTTTGGAGCTTACGAAAGGCAGGTTTAGGTCTTCTTGCCAATATGCCAGGAGACGCAAAGCCTGTTCCAGTCATCGAAGATACTGCTGTGGATGTTCGTGATCTTTCAAATTACATTAGGGATTTCAATCAAATATTGGACGAAAACAATCTTCAATGTGTGCACTATGCCCACATTGGAACAGGAGAACTACACCTACGGCCAATCATCAATTTCAAAACCGCTGAGGGTAATCAACAATTTAGAATGATTGCTGAGGAAGTCGCAAAGTTGGTAAAAAAGTACAAAGGTTCATTAAGTGGCGAGCATGGTGATGGAAGACTTAGAGGAGAATTCATTCCACTAATGGTGGGAGAGCAAAACTTTAAATTATTCAAAGAACTTAAAAGAACTTGGGATCCTAAAAACATCTTCAATCCGGGAAAAATCGTTGACACGCCATCAATGAATTCCAATTTAAGATACGATCCCGGTCAAATTACCCCGCAGTTTGAAACTTACTTTGACTACAGTAGCCAAGGTGGAATACTACGTGCAGCTGAAAAGTGTAATGGATCTGGAGATTGCCGAAAAACAGAAATTTCAGGAGGAACCATGTGTCCTTCTTATATGGCTACTAGGGACGAAAAAGACACAACGCGAGCACGGGCAAACATTCTAAGGGAAATGCTCACAAAGAGCACTAAGGACAATCCGTTTGACCACAAAGAAATTAAGGAGGTAATGGATCTCTGTCTATCTTGCAAAGGGTGTAAGTCAGAGTGTCCTTCAAATGTAGATATGGCCAATTTAAAGGCAGAGTTTCTACAGAAATACCATGATGCAAATGGAGTGCCTTTGCGAAGTCGACTGATTGCCAACTTCCCCAAATTAAACCGGTTGGCGATGTTTGCACCAAGGCTTTTCAATCTATTGGCCAACAGTAAGTTCTTGGGAGGACTAGGCAAAAAAATGATAGGCTTTGCAGTGGAAAGACAAATCCCTGAGCTTAGTCCTTATACCTTAAGGTCTTGGTTTAACAAACACAACCAAAAACTCGGGAAACAACGCATCAGTTCAGTAATATTTTTCTGCGATGAGTTTACAAATTTCAATGATGTAGAAATTGGTAAGAAAGCTATCCTACTCTTAAACAAGCTGGGATACGAGGTTCAAATGCCAGAACATGAGCCCAGCGCACGAACATACTTAAGCAAAGGCCTACTGCGGGACGCAAGAAAGATCGTTAACAAGAACCTTAGCATATTGGGGCCCTTAGTAAATGCCCAAACTCCACTCCTTGGTGTAGAGCCATCTGCAATTCTCACCTTTAGAGACGAGTACCCTGAATTGGTAAGGGGCGAATCCAAAAAGACAGCAAAAGCCTTAGCTTCAAACGCTTTTATGATTGAGGAATTTTTATCCAAAGAAGTAGATGCAGGACGTATCACATCTTCTGATTTTACCAAGGATAAACAGAACATCAGGCTGCATGGTCATTGTCAGCAAAAAGCGGTGGCTTCTTTAGTTCCTACTAAGAAAGTATTGAATTTGCCCGATAACTATAATACGCTATTGATCCCGAGTGGATGTTGCGGTATGGCTGGTTCGTTTGGTTACGAAGCTGAGCACTTTGAAGTCTCAATGAAAATTGGAAATCTTGTACTCTTTCCTACCATTAAAACACTTGAAAAAGAGACCATAATTGCTGCTCCTGGAACAAGCTGCAGACATCAAATTAAGGACGGTACTTCACGTCAAGCCCTTCATCCAGTGGAGATTCTCTTTAATGCACTTAACGTAAAGTGAGTCTTAGAAAAGGACAATTTTTGTTTGGAATATCAATGAAGTCCAACCTTTTAATCTATTGAATCCTCTTGCTGGTCTACTTTTCCTAGCTTCTGCCAATCTTTTGTACTAATATCATTTTTCCAATTTTACAATTTAGGTAATACATAGTGATAAGGAGAGCAATATATGATTTTTTGATTGGTACTGGTCTCGATAACTTTACAGCCAGCAGACCCAATCAAAGCTTTTGGTCAAAGTTTGTTCCATGGAATAAGGACTACGATCCAAAACACACAAAAAAAATCACTAGGCATGGCGTCAATTACCTAGTTAGACCTTATGATTATGTCCAGTGGAGATTATTTGCACAAAAGGATGACCTCTCAACAATCGCATGCTTAGATGCCTTACCATTAGATAAGTCTGCTCCAGGAATAATACTAGATATTGGATCAAACTGCGGACACTTTAGCCTCAAGCTTGGTCGTAAGTTATTGGACCTCGGTTACACCAATAAAAAGATCATTGCCTTTGAGCCAAACCCCGACATTTATAAATGTATAAACGACAACCTAGTGCTTAATCCAGAGTTGACGTCTTTAATTAAAATCGAGCCTTTGGCTCTTTCAAATACGACTGGTATTTCTACTTTGACTGTACCTGAAATTAATAGTGGAGCTGCTTCTCTTATACCAAATAACAACTTCAAAAATACCGTCAAATTTGAAATTGAAACTGACACACTTACAAACTACCTCAAGAACAAACTCTTACCTAAGGTCGACTTTATTAAAATTGACGTTGAAGGTATGGAAGAATATGTTTTGACCGGAGCCAAGGATGTGCTTATAAAAGACCATCCAGACGTTTATCTAGAAGTAAATCCTTTATGGGAGAAATCTCTTGTTGAAAATGATTCAGCTTTCTCACTACTTCGTGATCGCTATGAGTTTTGGGTAGAAAAAAATCCAAACAGTGGCAATCCGATTTTAGAGAAATTTCAAGTTTCCAAGACCTCTGACAACGATCTTTATAACCTTTGGGCTAGAAACAAGACAGCCGGGTAAAGACTCACAATTAGAAGTGCTTCTTAATTTCAGCGATCATTTTCTGTGCGAGCTCATCGGCGTTTGCTTCTGAATTAGACTCAGCGTAAATTCTAATGATCGGTTCCGTATTAGATTTTCGCAAGTGAACCCACTCTTGCGGAAAGTCGATCTTAACCCCGTCAATAGTGCTGATTCTTACCTCTTGTCCTCTAAAACTATTCTCTACCTTTCGCAAAATCAGATCCACATCCATTTCTGGATTCAACTGAATTTTATTTTTCGAAATGTGATAGTAAGGGTATGATGCTTTCAACGCAGTCATTTTTAACTTTCGCTCAGCAAGAAGGGACAAGAACAAGCCAATCCCCACAAGTGCGTCTCTGCCGTAATGAGAATCTGGGTAGATGATACCTCCATTTCCCTCACCACCAATCACAGCATTTGTAGCTTTCATCTGATTCACAACATTCACCTCGCCAACCGCCGCCGCATGATAGGTGCCGCCATGTTTCACCGTCACATCACGCAATGCTCTGGTTGAAGAAAGATTTGATACCGTATTCCCGCCCTTTGTTTTACTTAGTACGTAGTCAGCAACTGCGACCAAAGTATATTCTTCTCCAAACGGAACACCATCTTCACAAACAAAGGCCAAACGATCTACATCAGGGTCAACTACTATGCCCAAATCGCAGCCTTTCTTTCTGATGATATTTGATAGGTCTACAATGTTCTCTGGAAGTGGCTCTGGGTTATGAGGAAAATGTCCATTGGGCTCACAAAAGATCTTCTCAATTTTCGTAACACCAAGGGCCTCAAGTAATGCTGGTACCGCTACTCCTCCAGAAGAGTTCACTGCATCTACAGCTATTGAAAAATCGGCTTGTTTTATAGCAGCTACATTGACCAAGTCCAAGTCAAGGACGTGTTGAACGTGTTGGTCGATATAGGTTGAGTCAAAAGTTATTTCGCCAAGAGAATCAATGTCAACAAATTCAAAATCAGAGTTCTCTGCAATCTCAAGTAGCTCTTGACCGTCAGTCGCAGAAATGAACTCACCTTGATCATTCAACAACTTCAGAGCATTCCATTGCTTAGGATTGTGACTTGCGGTTAGGATAATACCTCCTGCCGCCTTCAACTGAGGTACTGCTAGCTCGACGGTTGGGGTAGTTGATAACCCTAAGTCTACAACATCCCAACCAAGAGATATCAAGGTTTGCGAAACCAATTGATTCACCAAGGGTCCAGAAATACGGGCATCTCTCCCGATTACGATCTTATTGGACAGTGAACGACCTTTTATCCAAGTACCATAGGCTGCAGCAAACTTCACCACATCAATAGGGGTTAATCCTTCACCTACTCGGCCCCCAATGGTACCTCTAATCCCGGAAATTGATTTAATTAATGTCATGGTCTTCTTTTTGGTCGCTTACTTGTAACAAGTGCTTCAGTTCTACGATTTCATGCTGTTTCAAGTACCTCCACTTTTTTCTTGGCAATTGCCATTTGGTCAATCCAGCAAATAAAATGCGATCAAGTTTCTCAACCTTGAATCCCATGTGTTCAAAAATGCGTCTTACGATTCTATTCCGACCAGAATGTAGTTCTACGCCAATCAATCTAGGATTGTTGTCAACGATAGATATCTCATCAACTTTAATCGGTCCATCTTCTAAGGTTAGACCCTTTCGTATTTCTTTGACTTGGTCAAGAGAGATGGGCTTGTCTAGATCTACTTGATAAATCTTCTTAACACCATAAGATGGATGCGTCAACTTTTTGGCAAGTTCTCCATCGTTTGTTAACAGAAGCAGCCCAGTAGTATTACGATCCAATCGTCCGACGGGATAGATGCGAAGTGTGGTTGCAGTCTTCACCAGATCCATCACAGTTTTCCTGCCTTCAGGATCTGTTACAGTGGTAATAACATCTTTTGGCTTGTTAAGAAGAATATATACTTTTTTTTGAGATTGAAGTTTCCGTCCCTTGTAAGTTACCTCGTCGGTGCCATTAACTTTAAAACCAAGCTCCATGACTACTTTGCCATTGACGCTAATTTGGCCATCGGCGATCAATTTGTCAGCTTCTCGTCGTGAGCAAACTCCCGCATGAGCGATGAATTTGTTCAACCGCATTTCTTCGGTTTCGCTTAATATGGTCTTTGGTTCTTTTTCGGATGGATTACTTTCCCAAGGCTTTCTACTATTCTTCTTCATCAAGTCTTAACTCAGAAACATATTCACCACCAATGCTATTCTCTTCTTGAGCAAAATCTTTCGGAACCGGTAGCTCGGCTAGTGAATTTATTCCGAAATACTCCATGAAATACGAGCTTGTGCCATAAAGCATAGGCCGACCAATGGTCTCGGCCTTTCCCAAGATTTGTACAAGTTCTTTTTCCAGCAACTTATGAACTGCATAATCGCAATTCACGCCTCTAATTTGCTCGATTTCGCTTTTGGTGACTGGCTGCTTGTAGGTAATGATCGACAAGGTTTCCATTGCCGAGTTTGACAGCCTTTTCTTTGATTGTTGTTTTAGAAGTATTCCTATACTTGCTTGATATGCGGGCTTAGTAAGAAACTGATATCCACCTGCTATCTTCAAGATTTGAAATGCATAGTTATCAGATTCGTATTTTTTTACCAACCTGCTGACCGCTTCTTTGACATCTTCTTCAGGCACTTCCACTTCGAACATCTCAGTGAGGCACTTATTGATATCAACCATTTTAACTGGCTTTGTGGCACAAAATATAATGGCCTCTACGTGATGTATTAGAAAGTCCAAGCGCGCTTTAGTTTTTGTTAAGTTTTGCCTCTATAGAGTGCATTGTATGTGGAACTGCTCTTAACCTTGCTTTCGAAATGAGCTTTCCTGAATCTATACAAACACCGTAGGTGCCGTTCTTAATTCGTATTAAAGCATTTTCAAGGTTTCGAATGAATTTCTGCTGTCTTGATGCCAATTGGCTCAATTTCTCACGCTCTGTCGAGCTAGCTCCATCCTCCATTGCCTTAAATGACGAGTGCGTATCCTCAGTACCTTCACTATTTGTCTTACTGACAGATTGCATCAGAATATTCAATTGGCTTCTCGCCTTATCAACCTTATCGTTAATCAACACCTCAAATTCTGCTAACTCTTCGTCAGAATATCTTGACTTTTCCATGGAACAACCTGTTAAGGATTAAAAATGTTCTTTCATATTCACACAAAAATAAGATTTCAAGCCTAGAAAAAAAATGTAGGCCAATGTCAAATCACTTATGTTAAACCAAGCACATCAGGGTTCTACTACGAAAGTACCTTTCCAGAATGTGATCTCCTCTAAAGTCAAGTCTGAAATTTGCAATACCACAACATAATGTTCGCTGCGCCAATTGACCCTAGGAAGTACAAGTTCGATAGCTCCTTCATCACCTAGTAAGTAGTTTTGAACCGGAAGATCGATCAAAAAGCCAGTAGGAGAAAATATAGAAACTGAAACAGCATTGCCAGCAGAAGCTTGAGTGTAGGTGATCTTTAATTGGTTCTCGGCTCTAGATACTACTTTGTTTACAATTGAAAAACCCGAATTCTCTTGCAGGCTTCCTTGTGAATTACGACACCCTGGAGTTGAAAGCAATTCACTACTTCCCGACATCCAAGAATCCTCATTGACATCCAGTCGCTCTAATGACCTACCTACAAAACTGTCAATAAAAGGATGGTGCAGCTTGTCACTATAATCAAACTGATCAATAATTAATTGGTCCTCATCAAATAGAAGCAGGCTACCACCCCCTTGGGGAAGGCCAGGCAGGTCAACAAGAACATGTCGCTGGCATGAGCTCCATAATTGGCTGTCTTCCTCAGATAGTAACAAAAGGGCCCCAGACTCGATAATAAAATCTTCTTCAAATAGCGTTTTCTCTTGCTTTACTTCCCCTTCAATCAACCTTGCCAACTGCCATCCTTTTAGATTGATGTCTTTGCTTGACCTATTGGCCAGCTCTACAAATTTGGTTTCCTCCTCCCTTGGTCTAGAAAGTAGTTCATTGAAAACTACATCTCCAGCTTTTGCTTTTTCGGGAAGGCGAAAACCAAACTCCAATGCTACAGTTTTTCCTGAACAGGTAGCCAGCTCACTTAAGTTAACCTGAAGGCTTTCCCCAGCTGTGATTGGAGTTTCAAACTTCAACCATAGTCTTGATGCGTTTCTCTCGTCCCAAGTGATTTGGCGAAATGCTGCCGCAGGCTCAGTGCGTACTTTGATTTGATCTAGCTGTTTCCAATCAAACTTTCCTGCAAAATCAACTTGAACCACGTCATCTCCAATTGGCACAATGCCTTCTAGGGCGAAAGGTCGCTTCTCCATAGTTTCCTCAATAGAGTTGGGGGCTCCAGGTGTTCCTCCGGTTTTTGATTTCGAATTAAGCCAAGCATCATGGCTACACGGTTGGTTGAGATCTGTCAGCTCAATGGACTTTCCTCCTTCTGATTTGTCATAACTCATTCCAAAAACCAGGCACCCCGATGGGTCAAACACAAATAGCGAGTCACCACTGTTGTTCAAACTGGGCCACTTTTTAGTACCGAGAAAATCGCTCTGTGGAAACTGATCTGCGTGTTTTTGAGCAGCTAAAATCACAAAGGTTCTTGGAGCTAAAAAAAACTTCGGAAAACCACCAGAATTATTTTTTCGATCACTAAAAGAATAGTCTTCAAGCTGAATTGTGTCTTCAGAATTATTAAACAATTCCAAAAACTCTACCTCTGGCAGTCCTTGGCTAGGTGTCGGATCTGCCAACAATTCAGTAATAATTAGGTGATTAATCCCTTCTTGGCTATAAATATTTACAATAGGACTTACTAGGGTGATAAATAATGCAATTGAAATACGATACATAAGATCAAAATTTGTTTTCTTTACACCCTTTAATAACAAAAAAGCCTATGAGGTTAGCAGTTGTCGGAGCAACTGGTCTAGTTGGATCAGAAGTTCTTCACGTAATTGACGAAAGAAATCTCGTTTTTGACGAGCTATTTTTAGTTGCTTCACCCAGATCAGTTGGGAAGAAAATCGACTTTCAAGGGAAGACCTATACTGTAATTGGAATGGATGAGGCAGTAGGGCACAAGCCAGACATTGCCATCTTTTCAGCTGGCGGGTCCACCTCTTTGGAGTGGGCTCCAAAATTTGCCGATGCTGGTACTATTGTAGTTGATAACTCTTCAGCTTGGCGCATGGATCCTACCAAAAAATTGGTGGTTCCAGAAATCAATGCACACTTAATCAGGATTGATGACCGCATCATCGCCAACCCAAATTGCTCGACCATTCAAATGGTTTTGCCTTTGGCAGCTCTTCATAACAAGTATGGCATCAAGCGCATTGTGGTATCAACTTACCAATCTGTAACCGGAACTGGTAAAGATGCTGTGGATCAAATGATGGCTGAAAGAGAAGGCAAGGAAGCCAATATGGTGTATCCGCATCCGATTGATATGAATGTACTTCCGCACATCGATGTATTCATGGCCAATGGATATACCAAAGAGGAAATGAAAATGGTCAATGAGACCAAGAAAATCTTAGGAGACGACAGCATTCAAGTTACTGCCACAGCGGTAAGAGTTCCTGCTGTCGGCGGACATTCAGAAGCGGTCAATGTAGAATTTGACAATGAGTATGATGCCACAGAGCTCGTAGAATTACTAAAGACTGTTCCTGGAGTAACCATTCAAGATGATCCCAAGAACAACATTTATCCGATGCCAATCACAGCACACAGAAAGGATGACGTTTTCATTGGAAGAATCAGAAGAGACGAGACCCAGCCGAAAACGGTCAACATGTGGATCGTAGCCGATAATCTTAGAAAGGGTGCTGCTACCAATGCCGTTCAAATTGCTGCGTACTTGCAGGAACACCATTTGGTTTATTAGGGGCAAGCTTACATGAATTACTAGCGGTAGTTTCCTTAGCTTCCAAGTCTTTGTGAAAGGCAGGGAGATGGAACACCATGCTTGGTTTGTATTGGTAAGAAAGAAACATTTTTAGAGTGTAGGTTAAATTACTACAGACACCCACTTCTAAATTCCTGCTGACATAGGTAAAGGGTCGTGATGCATTGATTGCCAACCGAGTCGATGCTCCCAATATTGATCGACCTTACTTTTTGGTAGATGCATAATAATGCCTACTATAAATGAAGGACATCAATGGAAAGGCTTGGCACATAACACTAATAATTCTTGCACCCTTTGCCTTCCGCATTTATCTTGATCAAGAATTACAAAAGAAAGATGAGTAAATACATTCTAGTAGCGCTGTTCTTCTTCTTCAGTTGTAAAAATGAATCAGAGCATGCCAATCAAAAAGAAGCATATCCAAATTTGATAGGAGACATAGAGTTTGATCCAAAAATCGATGGTGATTTCGAACGTTGTGATAATTTCCCCAATCAATACTATGGAATTAATAATGGTATTGGTTATCAGGGCGAGCTTACGAACCTAAGGGAGCAGGTTAACCAATACTATCGGTCAAGTGGGGAAGCAGGCCAGTCTGGATTTCTAACTGTTAGATTTGTTGTCAACTGTAAAGGGGAGTCTGGAATGTTCCGAACTTTTGGTGTCGATTTTTCTCTAGAGGGTTTTGAGTTCAACGAGGAAACTGTCAATCGACTTTTATCAGCAACAAAGAAGCTGAAGCAGTGGGAAACAGCTGAGTATGAGGGAAATGCATATGACTATTACCAATACTTAACTTATAAATTAATTGACAGTGAACTTATTGAAATAACGCCATGAGGAATCACATATTGATACCATATTTTGTTCTATTTTCCGGCGTGGCATTTGGTCAAGGTAATTGCAATTTGTATGAAGGTAAATGCAAAGAGGCCTGTGAACTTGCCTATGAGGCCAAAAAAGGGCAAGGTTCTCGACAGTCGCAAGAGTTGTTCGATAGATGTATTGATTTATGCCCAACGTTTGCATACGCATATTTTGAAAAGTCTGTACCGTATTTGAAGCAAGGATTGTTCAAGGAGTGGAAAGTTCTGATTGACAAGGCCGTTAAGAATGATTCCAGATTCTTATTAAACCGTGGCTGTAATCAAATACAGTTTCTTAAGAATTATGAAGAAGGAGTTAAGGATTTAGATCAATTGGTCAATTTGAGAAAATCTATTGATATAGGACATAGTCCAAGTGGTGAATATCATGCTCAGCTTCTAAGAGCAATCTCTTATCAAAAATTGGGTGATGTGGAGAAAGCTATCAAATTAAGTACTGAATTAACCGCCTTGGAAGACTATTATCAGGGACCTTTCGACTTTTATCACATAGGGATTTTCCATTTGGAAGCAGGAAACACTATTGAAGCCAAGGAGGCATTTGAAAAACAAAATGACTACGAAGAAAGGGCAGATACTTATTTCTACTTAAGCAAGTATTACGAACTAGAAGAAGATGTGCAGAATCGGAGAAATGCATTGCAGAAGGCAAAAGAACTCTATCAAAGTGGTCGTAGAATGTCAAATTCCTATTATCACTATATTGATCAAGTGTTCTTTTCAGATATTATGAAAGAACTAAAACGAATTGAATGAACTTTCAGTTTATTCAATGTGGCTACTATTCACACGTATTCTGTAGCTGCCCCAAGGAGTAATTGAAAATGAAGTTCCATTCATCCCTCGTGCTTAATGATGAAGGCTATATTTTTGTAGCTTCAGAATTCTACGCTATAGGTTAAAAATCTCAACGTTCCGTTTTGAGTAAGCTTTAAGAGAGTCATTTTCATATTTTGCCCAGAGGGCGCGAGCGTGTCACCTGTGGCCACATCCACTTTATATCGCCCCCTTGCTAGTAAAAAAACCAATTACAGCTTCCTCCTTTAGCAAGGTACTTGTATAATTTTCGATTTCTCTACTGGAAAGGACTGGAGACTCTATTTGCATTGAACGTAAACTTCCGTCTTTCTGCGGCGCGATCAATATTGTCTTTCCAAACTTCAATTTGAAAAGACGGGTGTTAATTATGGCATATGAACTCTGATTCACAGTGGAAAAAGCGGCGTACTCAACTCTGTTATTAGATGTTTGATAGTACCCTTGGCCAAGATAATCTGGATGGTTTCTAGAAATGACGATACTGTGTAAATGTGTATAGTCAGTATTGTCGATACTATCAGTTAGCATCACAATGTGGAAGAATATTTCATCTTCTTTATCGCCCAGTCGCACCTTATTCAAGCTGTTTCTTTTTACAAAGAAGCTATTGAAAAGAATTTTTTTGTCTTCAATACTATACACATATTCACCAGCACCAGTATACCCAAAATTACCAACTCCCGTAAATGAACCTTTACCAATCAAGTCATATTTAGGATTCGGAAAAGCTCCAAAAGAAAATGGTCCCGTTTTCTTTCCTTTTGAACGTTCTATGTCCCTACTTAGCATTTCATAATTCCATGTTGAATCGTTTTGCCTATTTACCAAGTGTTGTTTCTGAAGATTGTTTGAAAAAAGAGGGTCTTCCCTTTGCAATTCGGGATTTTGCTGACAACCAAATGCTAGCAGAAAGGTAAAAAGTATCAACGCACTTTTCATTGGAAAATATATTTGCTTCAATCGTATTTCTACCAAAAATGTCAATTTGCCTCAGAAAGATCAGGTTCCTTCATAGAGGTAAGAATCTAATTTAGTTTCGAAAACACTCTTAAGCAAAGATTACCCAAATGCCACTTTTACCCTGTAGGTTAAAGTACAACATCTTCTTCATACCTTCAATGTCCTCCCTGTAGGATAGAGCTTCCTTTTGTGGTAGTTTTAGAGTAAATTGACACTACGCTAAAAATTACACCATTGAAGGTCCTATACATGCGAATTTGTTCGCTCCAAGAGCAAAAACCCCCTTCTTGTAGTAGTTTTCGTCAGCTATCCTCAAAATGAAATTAAACTCAATTTTCGATCACTGCTTGGCTATACGTTCGATCTCTGACTCAATATCTGCTCGATAAATCTCGTCTACTAATTGCCTGTAAGGATCGTGCATATCTTGACCTTTATTATAAGTTTCGAGTGCCATATTGAGTAACTCTCTTGCTTCTTGAATCTTGCCAAGTTGTAATTTCGCCTTTGCCAAATAATAGTAACCTTCACTAATGTCGTTATATGAAATTTGCTTTTCGAAAGCATTTATTGCTCTTTCTGGTTCTTGATTTTCAAGGTAAAGCACACCTAAATGAAGATAATCATATACGCCTTGATAATATGCTTCTTCAGCAATACATTTCTCTATGATTTTAATGGCATCTTTAGTCTTTCCTAAGCCTTTAAAACAAAGAGCTTTTAAGATATTTAGGTGGTATACACCATCGCCAGTAGTTCCTAAATCATAATCTATCAAAGCATCTAAACTTTCAATATCTGCAATGGCCTTTTCATAATTGTTCATGAAAAACCAGTGATACCATCCTCTCCAACCAAGATGATCTTCCGGTGATAGTTTTACAGCCTTGTCAATCAGTTTAACCCATTCATGCATTAAGCCTCTTTTGGCATAGTTCACAGACAGCTCAAAATAAGAATAGTCAAATTCAGGACACAATTCTATTGAGTTCAAAAGATGCTTCTGAAATGATTCATCTCCAGCACGATGCATATTTGCTTTTTCTGCCTCCAAACAGGCTTTATAGCAGTTTGTGTTGACGCCATATAAGTTGCAGTTGCCTTGTGAATAAGAAAGGGATATGCTTGTTAAGAGCAGATTTAGAGTCAATATATATTTCAAAAACTTCATGGCATTACATCTTTGATCTCCCCATTAATAATTTTTAATGTTATGTATCGAACGTAATCGTATGATCTATTATCTCTTTCCAAAATATCCCAGCCTTCCAGTG
>CANNZV010005624.1:0-25251 GCA_947561585.1 Caprella mutica | reverse complement strand
GTACTTCCTGATAATATTTTGTTTGAAGGTGGGGCAGGAGAGGAAGTGCGGAAACAGTTAATGAAAACAACAGAGCTACACACGATTCTACGATTACCGACTGGTGTATTCTATGCACAGGGGGTAAAAGCAAACGTACTATTCTTTAAAAATAAACCTGCAAGCAAAGAAGCCTGGACAAAAGATATTTGGTTTTATGACTATCGAACAAATATCCACCATACGCTGAAAAAGAAACCGATGCGGATGACGGATTTAGCTGAATTTATAAAACTATATAATGCTAAAAATATCAATAAGCGAAGACAGACTTGGAGCGATAAAAATGAAGAGGGCAGATGGAGAAAATATTCCTACAAAGAAATTCTCAAGAGAGATAAAACGAGTTTGGATATTTTTTGGCTAAAGGATAAAAGCTTGACGGATTTGGAGAATTTACCTGATCCTGATGTATTGGCTAGTGAGATTATTGAGAATATAAAATCTGGACTGGCTAGTTTTGAGGAGATTATGGAGGTTGTAAAAGAAGGTTAAATTAAAATTCGGAGCTATGACTTATGAAAAACTAAAAGAAATTTACAACCGAAAAGAAAATGAAAATCGTAATATTCCAATTAGTGAAATTTTACTCACGGACGAATGGATTGAACGAAGATTGCAGATTTTAAAAAAAAATTATTTTAAATGTTCCCGTTGCAAATGTTCAAGTAGTTTTACTGACGATGAAGGTAATTTGGTAAGATGAGTTCGTACAGCAACTAGGGACGAGATGGAAGTAGGAGCTTATGAAGATATGATATTTAAGGTAACTAGGGAAATCCACTTAGAGGTCTATCCTAAGTATTTGGATTTTCAAAAGCTATTATGGGATTATCCTGATGAAGATTTATATGTTTGTTGTTCACTTTGTATTCAAGTCCTCCACATGAAATATGGAAGCCCTTATTTTTGGGAGTCTAGTGCCCCACGTTCTATCTTGTGTCCAAAATGCCAAGGAACTGGAGAAATAGAAAACTTTAGTCATATCAATAATGGTAAATGCTTTCGATGTGAGGGGCGTGGAAAATTATTTTTATAGTAAATCTTTACTAGCCCGATCTTAAAATTATATCATATACCAGTTCATTAAAGTTGCTTTAAAATGAAAAAAAGTTTTTTAAGTTCTCAACTTTTATCCATGCCCATAGATTTTTTGCTTTTCATAACAATATTACCCATTGCATATGCACCATTTACTTATTTAAGGATGAATCCTGAATATTCAGAAAGTGTTTGGAATATTGTAGCTTTATTAGTAACAGCGTTTGGATGGGTGATTCTTTATCTATCTACTAAAAACATTAAGAGTAGTAGTGATATCTCTGGCATTATATTTATTGTTCTAATTTTATTTGTCTTTATCTATTTAAAAGATTTTATAAGGGCGATTGTTCCAGCAGATACACAAGTTTATAAGTACATGATTAAGAGATATATTGTTAGTTCAATAATATTTTTATTGTTAAAAATAGTTACTGAAAGTTTCCTATATAATTTAGGTTATGATTTCATTTTTAGTAGAGCAGAATTTTTAAGAGAAAAATTGAATATTGAGTAATTTGTTAAAATTTTATTTTCTTAATATAGAAGATGTTCTATCCATAGGCATATTTTCGGAGCTATAGATATATTAATAGTTATCGGTTTAAAATTATAAAAACAACGATTATCTTAGTAATAACATGATAGAATTATTTAATTTTGATTCTAATGAGATTGCTCCATACAAATCTATTTTGCACTTTATTAGCTCTAATGAATTAAAAGAGTTTATTTCCAATAGACCTCATTTGGAGGTGCTAGATGTAGGATGTGAAATACCACTTCCTTTATTTTATTTGCATCATAATTTTAAGTTTAAACGTTACCTTGGTTTAGAAAGGCTTAAAAATGAATCACAAATAATTGAAAATTTAAAAGGGAAAACTAGATATAAAAATACTTATAAAAATGCCAAAAATTTTTATTCTGCTTATCAGAAAACAATGAAAATGCATGAAGATGATTCTCATCTTCCGTTAATTGAATTTAATAAATTAATTAGTGAATCTGTTTTGTTAGGGTGGGATTTAAACGCCTATTTAAAGGATTCAAAATCACAAAACGATAAATTTGATTTAATTTTTGCTTCAAATATTTTTCATTTTTATACTGAAGCTTTTAATAAGGATTTTGAATTATTGATGAGTAGATTGAAAGAAAATGGTGTTGTATATATTAGAGTTCAAACTGATTATCTTAGAATAAATAGAGGGTTTGATATTAATAAGTTTAGAGATGCTATAAATTTATCCTTTACGAATGGAAAAATGTTTGAAGATAAGAGTAAGGGTAATCTTAGAGCATTGATTTTCATAAACATTTAAGATATTATACTAATAGAAGCATTTATTCTTCATAATAAAATATCTCCTTAAACTCTTGCTTGTTCTTAGGCAATTTAAGAGATCGATCTAATTTGTATTGAACCTTATAACTATCTGAGAATCAAAATTCAGTCTAGTACTTCCTTTATCGAAGCTAAATTAGTCAATCAATTATCTTGTTTAATTACCCTCCGAAATTCTCGTTGTACATCTAACGCAGCCGTCCGAGTATAAATCTCTGTAGTCTCTGTACTTTCATGCCCGGCAAAACGTTGGATATAATCCTTACCCATTCCATCCTCACTCAAAAAAGTTAATCGAGTATGCCTTAGAGTATGGGGAGTCACTTTTATAGAGCTAATCTCCGCCGCTTTAGCAATCTCTTCTACTATCTGTTGAATACGTCTGTCAGAAAAACGTTTACCACGCTGAGAACGGAAAATAGGCCCCGTTTTGCGCCTATTTAAATGAGTAGCCAACAATCTCGATAAACCTTCACCAATTGGTATCTCTCTACGCTTACTACCTTTTCCTTCTTTTACAATCATTCGCATTTCTTCAAAATAAATATCATCTGCATTAAAGCTAGTAAATTCATTAACCCTTGCAGCCGTTTCAAATAAGGTCTGCATCATTAATCCGATTAAAGGAGATTTCTCATAGGCAGCATTAATGAAATCTTGGAATTCCTTTCTAGACAATCTTTTAACCGTACCCTTATTTCGTTTAGGTGGTTTTAGTTCGAGCTTCTTTCTAACCTCCTTAAAGATATATTGAGATTGGCTATAACTAATATTATTCCTGGCGAAGGTCTTCGCAATTTGGCTAACGACTGGTTTAAGTAGTTTTTCTTCCATAATTCTATTTCGTAATTGCTATTTGAGTATGGAAAAGCTACTACTTTTTAGGGAGAATACCGAGGAAAACTAGGCTAGATTTAAGGAAAGATTTCGCTCTCTGGATATTATGCGAAATCGAAAATGTCAGTCTAGCCAATTTAAATAACTTTAGTCTTAGGATGAGTTTCACCTAATTGATTTTTAAAAATAGTATAAGCTTTACCGAATAAGTCTTTCGATCTACTATAATCCCCAAGGCCTTGAAAAGGGTGTTTGCTAAATTGAAATAGCTTATAATAACTGACTTAACGTTAAGGTTTAAATAATTCTAATAAACTACCTTTCACCTTTCTGTAAATCATGTTTTCAGAATAGTAAGGCGTCTCATACTCTCCATCACTTTCATCATAGCAGATAGCAATATCTTCAAAATCATCTAGGAAGAATGAAGTGTCTTTCAATCTAAAATAAAAACTATATCCTCTCAATTTCTTTTTTTTCATTCTAAGTAAATCTTGAGTTGGTATGGTTAATTCAAATAATGTTAGAGGAGTACCCTTCATCATGGCATAAAATTTTCCACCTATAAACTTAGGAGACAGCCCAATTATTTGATTTTTTTCAACAAAAGAGCTGGAAAATGCAAAAGCTAAATCACTTGACTTACATAAGAAAATTTCATCTGTATATGAATTAGGATTCTTAAATAGATTTATACTAATTTTTTGAAAATCAGTATGATTTTTAGGGTTTATCTGTTAGATTTGTTTCTGAATGTTTCTTTGTATCCTTTTCTTTGCTATTTTTTTTATCGAAATTACAACTTGTCACTAATAACAAAATACTAAGTAGAAAAAATTTAGTTGAGGTCATGATAATTGGTTATTATCCTAATATCTATTAATATTTCCATAATTCTAATTCATCCCAAACCTCTTGTGCCATTTCTTTAACTATATCTGATTCATTTTCACCTCCTATCTTAAATACTTCTCGAACAAGAGTAGCTGCTTTTTTTTTATCTTGTAAAACAATTTCACCATTATAATAAAAACGAGCAAGTAGTAGTTTGCCATCTGTATCATTTTGACTGGCAGCTTTTAATGTCCAATTAAAAGCTTCTTGTTTATCTGTTAATGTGCCTATACCATAGTAATATAATATTCCAATGTGAGATTGACATTCTATATCTCCTTTAATAGCACATCTTTTAAACCATTTAAAGGCTTTATAGAATTCTTTATTCATTTTATAATAAAGAGCTAAAGATGCTATATCTTCCACAGTTCCGAATTTTGCAGATTCAATTGACCAAAATTCCCACTTTTCTACATCTTTTTTAAAAAATCCATTTTTCCCACAACTTGCTCCCATATAGAGCCATTGTAGTGTACTAATTGCGGATAAATTATGTCTATTTGCACTTTTGATTAACCATTTTTCTCCTAATTGTAAATTTTTTCCTTTACCACAGAGATAGTATTCTCCTAATTGAAGCATTGCTTTACTAGAATTATTGAGTTCTTCAATATGAGTTAACCAATAATTTGCTTCTTTTTCATTTATATATCCCGTATGATCTCCTATTATTTTTTGTCCATCTTGTGTATAACCAACTTCAGTTTTAGGTCCATTTTTTTGTTCTGTTTTACTTTTTACATCAAAGAAATAATCATCAACATACTTGATATTATTATTATAAAAACTTCCCAGACTAGCTGCTTCTTTAAGTCTATACCAGACTGTGACTTCAACATTTTTATATAAATATTCTTTCCCATCTATCTTAATTATTAAATACCCATCTTCACTATTACATGAGTAATAACTTACTTCTTGAATCCAACTCAAGGGAGACATAGTTTCTTTTAGTTCATAAGTAGCTATTTTGATAGTACGAATAGCATCTTCATAATCGGAAAAACTATTTGGCAAGCTATTACATGACTGACTAAAGCAATAAAAATTTAAGAGTAAAAGATTGATTAATAGAAAGAATTTGGTGATTTTTTTCATTTGTATTTAGATATTTGACGAATTAAGAAAAGGCATGACCGCTATTTACAAGTCATAAATTTGTACATTTTTCTTTGCCTTTCAGTACACTACTGAACATTTTTAGAATAGAGAGCGATAACAGAGATATTTTTCGTTAAAAAAATATAAAATTTAGTCATTTTAAACGAAATCTGTCTCTACTCTCTGCCCTTCAAAATGTCCAGTAGTGTAGCCTTTCAGTAAAACTAACACCTAAGAAATTAATTTTTAGGAATAATACAATTATTCTACCTCTTCCTTTTGGATCAACAACTGGACCTTAAATGAAAATTAGATCTCTTCCTCATAATAAAATATCTCCTTAAACTCCTGCCAAGTCTTAGGCAATTTAAAATCCTTTATCTCCAACTCTCGTTCATATTTTAAAACTCCAAGATTTAGCACAGCTTTTAATTTATGCTTATCATCTCCATTTTGCCAATCCTTTAATTCCTCTTTTTCTTTTGCAGAGAGTTGTTCAAAATACTCATTGACCTTTTTATAAAATCGTCTTTGTTCAGATTGTGTATGGAATAATACATCTTCTAATAAGCGCCCACGATCAAAAATAGATTCAATATACTTATGATTGTCCTTGTTAAGATTACTTATTAGGATAACTGTTTCTAATTGTTGGTGTGTAGTGTCAAAACCTTTTTTGTTTTCCTTTCTACCTTCCTTTACTTCCTTTTTAATTTCTTTTAACTCTTGTACAGTATCTTCATCTGTATATATTTCTTCAGTAATGGTAGTCCTAATAGTTTTTAATGGTTTAGGCTTTTTAATAAAAGAATTATCTGAAGAAGTAGAAATTGGATTACTCGTCATTTCGGGAGGAGAGACTTGTCCTACAGATGGACGATCAGGTAATTTTTGTAAATCTGCTTTATTATCCAATTTTATAGCCCATAAAAAACCATCAACTGGTAATGTTTTGTTCTCCAATGTTTCTGCATGGGTGGCTCTTATATTTGAATTTTTATCTTCGATTGTTTCCTTTATTTTATCTGCATCTACAAAGTAGTTTCCATCATTAGAAACATTTCTAGTGATTTTTAAATCCCTATCCAGTACTTGATTTCGGAAATCATTTCTAATAGCAGATAATAGAAAACTCTTATGAGAGCCCCTTGTTCTTACATGAACAATTTTATTAGGTACATCGGCAGTTACAAGTGCATGACTGTCTTGCCAATAAATAGAGATACCATTTTTCCAGATATACTCTATTCTAGTTTTTTTCCCCATTCTGACTACAAAGTCTTGAACAGAAGCATAGTGTAAGAATTCATAGTGATATTCCCAATAGTACACACCTTCGGATATGCCATCCCAAATATCTTTTACAATAGATGGAGCTTGAGCAGGCATCAATTGAGGAATAACATATTGTCTATTGCTGCCTTTTGTATCTGTTTTAATTGGAAAGCAAAGTTTACAACTTATCATGAACTTTAAAAACAAATCCTGATCATCCTTGCTATAATGATCTTCCCATTCTTTAAATAGCCAACGTTTTGGAAATCTGCCTTTTCTATCCAATGTATTCAATAAGAATTCATTATCTCTTTGAAATACTTTATATATGGCATCAATAGCCCATTGTTGATCCAATAAAATTGTGTCTTTTAAACTGTGATCATCTTTGAAGATGATTCCTGTACGATGTAAAAAACGTAATAGAGCTGGTATTGAATTAGGCAATACTTCTGCTTCGTTACACCAGTTTTTAAACTCATGTAGAGTGAGTTTTTTCTTTTCAAGAGTGACATCATCTTTAAATATTAATTCTAATAACCTTTGCCGTACCTTGTACCAAGATAACGGCATTTCTTGTCCATATTCTGGTAAAGATTGTGTGATTTGTTTAATTTCTGCTAAAAGATTAGATAGATACCTTTCTTTTTCTTTAGCGGAAAAAGTAATCATTATTAGATTTTTTTTAAACTTACTAGGTAATGATTCTTCGGAAAGAAATTTTTGTTGGTGATTATATTGATCCAATTTGTTTTCAATTAATAAAATTGGAATATCCTGATTATTAGATCGAATGGTATTTACCCAATAAGGAATGGTGTGATTATCAAAATCTAGACCAGAAACAGAATCAGTAATAATTGATTGTTGTTCGGTGTCTCGATCCCAAACAACTAAATAAATTGCTCTGGATCGCATAAACATTCTATGCGTATTATGGTAAATTTCCTGTCCGCCAAAATCCCAAATAAAATAGGTTGGAATAGGTGCAATACCATTAGAAGGCGTCCATTTTTCAAGAAGAATAGCATGGGTGGATTCTTTAGATTTATCAAAGGGTCGTTTTTGTAATGCATCTATTATACATGATTTTCCTACTCTGCCATTACCAAGAATTAATATTTTGAATTGATAGTTTGTTTCACTCCCATTTTCTAACTCTTTTTTCCATTGTCTCAAATCATCGAGACAATTATGATTAGATAATCCTAAAAAATTATTAGAACCATATAATATTTCTTTTGGAACACCTTTTATTGGATTATTAATCAACAGCAGTCGCTTTAACGAAGCCTGGTTAAGAACCTCTTTGGGCAATGCTTGTAGCTGATTATTGTTGAGGTCAAGAGAAGTTAAGTTTTTCAATTTACCAATCTCTTTGGGCAATGCTTGTAGCTGATTATCGTTGAGGTCAAGAGAAGTTAAGCTTTCCAGTCTACCAATCTCTTTAGGCAATGCATGTAGCTGATTATTGTTGAGGGATAGAGAAGTTAAACTTTCCAGTTTGCCAATCTTTTTGGGCAATGATTGCAGCTTATTAGAGCTGAGGATTAGAGAAGTTAATCTTTTCAATTTACCTATCCCTTCTGGTAGTTTTTGTATTATATTATTGTTAAGGTTAAAAGAAGTTAATCTTTTCAGTTTACCTATCCATTCTGGTAGTTTTTCTAGCTGATTATTACTAAGTTTAAGAGACGTTAAGTTTTTTAGTTCACCAATCTCTCTGGGCAATGCTTGTAACTTATTAGAGCTAAGGGATAGAGAAGTTAAGTCTTCCAGTTTACCAATCTCTTTGGGCAATGCATGTAGCTGATTATTGTTAAGGTTAAAAGAAGTTAAGCTTTTCAGTTTACCAATCTCTTTGGGCAATGCATGTATTTGATTATTGTTAAGGTCAAGAGAAGTTAAATTCTTTAGTTTACCAATCTCTTTGGGCAATGCATGTATTTGATTATTGTTAAGGTCAAGAGAAGTTAAATTCTTTAGTTTACCAATCTCTTTGGGCAATGCATGTATTTGATTATTGTTAAGGTCAAGAGAAGTTAAATTCTTTAGTTTACCAATCTCTTTGGGCAATTCTTGTAGTTGAGTATTGCTAAGATCAAGAGAAGTTAAGTTTATTAATTGACCTATTTCTATAGGTAATTCTTGTAGTTGAGTATTGCTAAGATCAAGAGAAGTTAAGTTTATTAATTGACCTATTTCTATAGGCAATTCTTGTAGTTGAGTATTGCTAAGATCAAGAGAAGTTAAGTTTATTAATTGACCTATTTCTATAGGCAATTCTTGTAGTTGAGTATTGCTAAGATCAAGAGAAGTTAAGTTTATTAATTGACCTATTTCTATAGGCAATTCTTGTAGTTGAGTATTGCTAAGATCAAGAGAAGTTAAGTTTATTAATTGACCTATTTCTATAGGCAATTCTTGTAGTTGAGTATTGCTAAGATCAAGAGAAGTTAAGTTTATTAATTGACCTATTTCTATAGGCAATTCTTGTAGTTGAGTATTGCTAAGATCAAGAGAAGTTAAGTTTATTAATTGACCTATTTCTATAGGCAATTCTTGTAGTTGAGTATTGCTAAGATCAAGAGAAGTTAAGTTTTTTAGTTTACCTATCCCTTCTGGTAGTTTTTGTAGCTGATTACTGCGAAGGTTAAGAGAAGTTAAGCTTTTCAGTTTACCTATCCCTTCTGGTAATTTTTGTAGCTGATTACTGCGAAGGTTAAGAGAAATCAAGTTTATTAATTGACCTATTTCTTTGGGTAATGTTTGCAGTTTATTATTGTTAAGGTCAAGAGAAATTAAGCTATCTAATTTACCAATTTCTTTGGGTAATGTTTGTAGTTTATTATTGTTAAGGTCAAGAGAAATTAAGCTATCTAATTTACCAATTTCTTTGGGTAATGTTTGTAGTTGATTAGCTTTAAGATTAAGAGAAATTAAGCTATCTAATTTACCAATTTCTTTGGGTAATGTTTGTAGTTTATTATTGTTAAGGTCAAGAGAAATTAAGCTATCTAATTTATCAATCTCTTTGGGTAATGTTTGCAAATGATTATTTCGAAGGTCAAGAGAAGTTAAGCCAGTAAGTTGAATTAGTTCTTTTGGTAACTTTTGTAGTTGATTAGCTTTAAGATTAAGAGAGGTTAAACTATTCAGTTGTCCTATTTCTTCTGGGTACTCTTGTAGGTGATTAGAGCGAAGATCAAGAGAGGTTAAATTATTCAGATGTCCTATTTCTTTTGGTAGTGCTTGCAGATGATTATAGCGAAGATCAAGAGAAATCAAGCTATTTAATTGAGTCAGTTCTTTTGGAAATTTTTGTATTTGATTAGAGCTAAGATCAAGAGAAATCAAGCTATTTAATTGAGTCAGTTCTTTTGGGAATTCTTGTATTTGATTAGAGTTAAGATCAAGAGAAGTTAAGCTAGTAAGTTGAGTCAGTTCTTTTGGGAATTCTTGTAGTTGATTAGAACGAAGATCAAGAGAAATTAATCTCGATAATTGGGCAATCTCTTTAGGTAACTCTTGGAACTGATTTAGACTAAGATCAAGAAATTCCAAGTTAGTTAACTCATATAAAGATGAAATATCCTTAATGTTCCATTTAATTAATTTACGCTTTTTGTTGTATCCACCTCCAATAAATATTTTTTTTAATCTTTTGAGTTTAAACCATCCCTTAGGTATCTTTGTAATTATATTTATTCCTCCTAGATTATTGCTATATACCCTTTTGTTTTCTTGTTTGTCCCAATAAGAATTACTTATTATCAATTCTTCTAACCATGTTAATTCAAATATTTCTTTTGGAATTTCTCTTAAGCCGCAATAGCCTAAATCTAGTTTTATACTTTTCTTTTCTTGACATTCATTTATTAATCTTAGCGCTAGTTTATTGGTTTTCATTAAACAGTAGTTATTTTGGTTCAATATAACAGAGATGAAAGGTAAATAATTCTTATTGTTTTTTTACCATTTTTTTTACCTTTTAATGGTAAGGAAGTGTAAAGTGTTGATTTTCAATAGCATAGTGATGGAGTTTAGCTTCCTTGCGGGACCACAATAAAAAAGATAACGTCTTGTAAATTAATGATTTGCAAGGCGTTTTTTTTGTTATATATATATTATGAGCCAATAAAAAATGAATTGCTCTTAAAAATTAGAACCTATATTTTATTCTGAAATGTAAAATTTTCTCCCCAGAATATTTTGTTTTATAGTAGATAATTCCCAACTTTAAAAGGCTATTAGTAAAACAAACACTTTTCTAAACACGGGAGAAACATGCTATCTACTACACCAAACGACACCCTGGTCGTTTATCTAAAACAACCGAGCGATTGGAAAATCGTTCAAGAACACGGAATTTATCGGATTCGTAGCTGGATCAAACATCCACCTGCCATATTAGCCAACCATTCGGTTAAGGCCATTGCTTTTTATCTGCCTTCTATTTTTGGAAAGAATAAGTACTCTATACGGCATGTTGCTAAGGTACGAGATGTATCTATTGCGCCACGTCACTTATGCTGCCCAAAAGAAAAACCTAATAATAAAAGTAATTGGAAATATTACAAAATAGATGTGGAAACGCCTCAATTATTAGAAGAGCCTATCTATCATTTTCGAGCTGCCAAAAAGCGGATGTCTCGTCGAGAGATGATCTTGTTTCCGACGAACTATGAGAAACTTTTTACGGTGCCAGAGTTTAATTTTTTATTCAATGGAAGTCATTTGGAAGAACGCATGTGGACAGCCTTATTGGATAATTGTATTTTGCCAGAACGAGAATGGCCAGTTAGGATCAATCGAGAGACCCATTATTTTCTTGATTTTGCTATCTTTTGTCGAGAGGGTTATTTTTGTATAGAAATAGATGGGCAACAACATTTGGAAAAGCAACATGTTCGTGCTGATGTGGAGCGGACGAATAACACCAATACACAACATTGGAAAACCTATCGTTTTTATGCAGAAGATTTACAAGGTAAAAAATTGCTAAAAGCTTTATCAAAGATTAAGAAAGAAATTCAACTGCGTCACGGTTTGGATACAGAACGAGGTTTGTTACCTGCTGGACCTAAAATCGAATCAGATCAGTTGTCTCTGTTCTGAACAACATCTAGACTTTCTAGCTTTACGGCAACGCGCGAAAGAGCGATTCGAGCAGGAGGGATAATATAAAATCAGGCGACAATTTTGCAATCCTACTAATCAGACAATAAAAAACTAGTGGTATGAGAACTAAATCCGTGATACCTTCTTGGAGTGATATAAACGTTTACTAAACTTCAAAAGTTTAGTAAACGTGGGCTTCTACTCCTATCATTACTCTTTCAATAGGTGTTATGAATTTAGTTTCTAGACCACTAGTTTGTTTTTTATTGTCTGACTATCATCCTAACACCTTCAAAATATCCGCTTCTATCTTTTCAGGCTTGGTAGTAGGCGAATAACGTTTATACGCTTTTCCCTCTGGCGTTACTAGAAATTTTGTAAAATTCCATTTGATGCGATTGCCTAAAAAACCACCTAATTCTTTTTTGAGGTGGGCAAATATCGGATGGGTATCCGAACCATTCACCTCTACTTTTTCCGTCAATGGAAAAGTGACGCCAAAATTAATCAAGCAAGCACTTTCCATAGAATCATTTGTTTCTGGTTCTTGGTTCATAAACTGATTGCAGGGAAAACCTAGTACGACCAAGCCTTTGTCTTTATAGTTTTGATGTAATTCTTCTAGCCCATTAAATTGTGGAGCAAGGCCACATTTTGTTGCTGTGTTTACGATTAAGATGGCTTTGCCTTTATAGTCCGACATCTTAATAATTTTGCCTGAAGGAGTTTTGACATCTAGTTGGTAGAAATCCATTGAGGAATTTTTTATAGGAGCGAAATGAATAATAAACAAATTTAAGGAAGTAAGTAGCAGGAACTTAGCTAAAGGGAAAAATAGTTGATGATTCTTTACCATAGATTTACAGAATAGATAAAATAAAGGGTTAAAAAAGGGGAATAATTGTGAAGAGCAGACAAATTCATCAAAAGTAATTGACTGTTTAATTATGGACTTGTGCTACACGAGGTGAGTTTCCCACACGCTCTGTGTAGCGTACGCCAATGTGTCCATTATTTTTTCAAACAACACTTCTTATATTTTTTTTCCACTTCCACATGGACAAGGTTCGTTTCTACCAACTTTCTTTTTCGTTCGTTTGAAAGGCACTTCAGAAGATGGAGTAAAGGGGGGGGCACTTAATTTATCGGAAGATTTTTTGGAAGTATATTTATCTTTATACGTTTTACTGTATTTTATTAAATAGCTATGCCAAGTGGTCATCGCATCGTGGTAGCGGTCGAAAATAGAAAGAAAAAGATGCTCTTTATTTTCTATATAATTTGGATCTTGTATTTTAGCTTCTGTGGAGGCGTAATCTCCTATCATCATATTACTAGCAATTATGCCTCTATCATAAAATAATTTGATTTGAGGTAATAATTCTGCTACATGCAAATTCATTAAATCTATAATACAGGAAGAAACAAAATCTTCTGTTACCGCAGGATTCTCGGAATCCATGGTTAGTAGTTCTTCCATTAATGATCGATACCAATCAATAACAATAGCTCTTTTTTCGGGTTGATGTTGAGCAATGGCCCTTACGGCTGTTGTTGCCACAATTCTATTTGCCCAAGGACCTGGTCTTAGGGCAAAGGTTTTCAATTGATCCAATGAATTGGCACCTAATACATATAGGATTTGCCAATAATCTTCGGTTAGAGAATCTCCAAGATAATTCCAACTAAAATCATCGTCTTGCTGTAATAATTCAAAAACAGTAGGTAGGGCTTCTTCTGCTTTTAATTCCATCAAGATCCAGAGCGCATGAGTATGTATTTCTAACCATTGCCCTTCTTCTCTGGCATCTGCCAAATACTCATGCCGTTCAATGAAGTCTTTTATAGCCGTTTCTAAGTCTTCAATTAAGGTAGCACGAGGTAAGGCTAAAATATGTTCTATCTTTTCCTTTGGAATAGATAAATCGTATTCATACAGTACCTCAATTTCTGGGTGATTGAATTTGGGTAATTGTAAGGTGGTACTCATTTTAAATGATATTTTTTCGGGAATGAAGTAACACAACGCTTTGAGTTGTGAAAGTGATATAGCTGGCACAACTCAGAGCGTTGTGTTACTTCTTACGCACAACGCTTTACTCGCTCCTTTATCATTCCAATAATTTCTTCATCCGATTGATAAGTATTGCCAATATTGACAAAGTGCTTGGCTAGTACGTCATACCGTTTTAGCATCAACCAAAACCAAATCATGAAGTAATCAATTCCTTCAAAAACAATAGCTCTATTTTTAATATATTGTTCTATATTTTTTTCAAAATCACTTGGCATATCCGTCCAATGCATGTGCGGTTTTAGATGATGGCCGATGTGGTAGCCATCATTGAAACAACGTTTGTTATAAACATTATTAATGCAAGTAATACTGTTTCGATAATTGTTTTCAGGCGTGCTGGCATCAATAAAAGCATGTTGTGCCCAGTTGCCAGACATCATGGCAAAGCGAACGAAAACAGTTGGTAAAATAAAAACTAGTACGGTTGCTTTAAAGTTGAAAAACGCTAGGATCACCCAGATGCCTAAGAAAGTCAATTCCCCAATAATAGCTTGGTTCATAAACTTGGTCTTGTTTTTTCTTTCGATGGTATTGGATGAGTTGGAGCACCCCTAGAAATAAAAAATGCGTGAAGTACTTCAAGTAATCTATAAAGCTATCTCGCTGATATTTTCATGGTAGAACTAAGGTCTGGTTCTAAATTATTTTCCGCATGATGCATTCCAATATGGTGACTAAAATAAGTATCTGGCGATTGTCCCATAAAAGGACATAAGCACCAAGGAATTAAGCGATTGCCCCATTTGTATTCTCTTTTAAAAAAAGGCCGATGGCTTGTGTTGTGCAGCATCAAGGTAAAGGGGCCCGTATACCATAATAAACCAGCAGCATAAATAATGGCCAAGGTCCACCATTGCCAAGTCGAACTATCAATAGTAAAGGCAATAATCGCCGCAGGAACAAATAAGCAAAACAATTTGAGCATCAAGTACATAAAGGGCAAGTCTCGCTCGTCCTTTAGATATTTTAAAAAGAACTGGTCTAAACGGCTAAATGCTTGTTTGTTGTATACTGGGTCTGTTATAATAGTTAAGGAACGCATAGTATTGTTTTTTAGAAAAGAACGCTGCGCTGTCAGAGGTCAGATCGTTCCTTCGGAACTGTCAGAAGTCAGACTTATGACGTAGACAACGTAGTGTAGTCAATATCAGAGTAGACAATGTAGCGAGGTCAGCATCAGAAAAGTCAGATTTGAGATGTTGACAACGTAGCGTAGTCAACATCAGAAGTCAAATTTACGACGTAGACAATGTAGCGAGGTCAGCATCAGAAGTCAAATTTACGACGTAGACAACGTAGCGTAGTCAATATCAGAGTAGACAATGTAGCGAGGTCAGCATCAGAAAAGTCAGATTTGAGATGTTGACAACGTAGCGTAGTCAACATCAGAAGTCAAATTTACGACGTAGACAACGTAATGTAGTCAACATCATAAGTCTGACTTCTGACAGTTCCGAAGGAACGATCTGACCTCTGACAGCGCAGCGATCTTTTTTAATGCTTAAAATGGCGATTACCAGTCATCACCATAGACATACCGTTGGCATCGCAATAATCAATACTCTGTTGATCTTTAATAGAGCCGCCTGGTTGGATGACTGCATTGATTCCTTCCTTATGTGCAATTTCTACGCAATCAGGAAAAGGGAAAAAAGCGTCAGATGCCATTACTGCACCATTGAGATCAAAGCCAAAAGCTTTCGCTTTCGTAATGGCTTGCTTCAAAGCATCAACACGAGATGGCTGACCGCAGCCCATACCAATCAGTTGTTTATTTTTAACGAGTGCAATCCCGTTTGATTTGAGGTGTTTGACACTAATACTCGCAAATAAAAGATCTTCAATTTCTGCAAGAGAAGGCGCCTTTTTTGTGGCATTTTTCAAGTCGGTCGGCCCTTCTGTTTTTAAATCCGTATCTTGTTCTACGACTCCGTTTAGTAAGCTTCGGAAACTTCTTGGTTGCACGTAGAAATCTTTAATCTTTAACAAGATACGTTTTTTCTTTTTAGATAATAAATCAAATGCATCTGAAGTGAAATCAGGGGCAATGACTACCTCATAAAAGAGTTTATTAATTTCTTCTGCTGTTGCTAAATCTAGTGTGGTATTGCATATAAAAATCCCCCCAAATGCAGACACATTATCACAAGCCAGCGCTGCGGTCCATGCTTCATGTAAGGTCGGACGCGTTGCTAAACCACAAGTATTGGTGTGTTTTAAGATGGCGAAGGTCGGGTCCGAATTTTTAAATTCTCGCATGATCTGCACGGCAGCATCAATATCCACTAAGTTATTATAAGAAATTGGCTTGCCTCCTAATCGGACGAAGATCTGCTCAAAATCGCCAAAGAAAACGCCATTTTGGTGTGGGTTTTCGCCATACCTTAAAATGTCCGAACGGTGAATACTGTATTTAAAGGATAAGTCTGCGGTACCTTCATTGAAGTAGTTAAAAATAGCTACATCATAATTAGAAGATACTTTAAACGCACGACGAGCCAATTCTTTTCGATCTTTCTCATCCGAAAAGCCCTGCTTATTGCGCAGCAATTCTAATAAGTCGCCATATTCTGCCTTAGAAGGAACCACCACAACATCTTTAAAGTTTTTAGCTGCTGCTCTAATTAAAGAAATACCACCTATATCAATTTTTTCAATAATGGCTGTTTCGTCTTTCGTATTAGCTACGGTTTCTTCGAAAGGATATAGATCAACTATGACTAAATCAATTTCTGGAATGTTATATTGCTGCAATTGCCCTAAGTGAGCGGCTTCTCTTCTCGCCAAAATTCCGCCAAATACTTTAGGGTGCAAGGTTTTTACTCGTCCATCTAAAATGGAAGGATAAGAAGTTAAGCTTTCTACGGAAGTTACTTGTGCGCCTAATTTTTCTATATATTTTTGGGTGCCACCAGTGGAAAAAATCTGAACGCCGTTTTTTTCTAATTCTCTGATAATCGGTTCTAAACCTTCTTTGGAAAAAACCGAAATAAGGGCAGTGCTAATTTTTTTTACAGCCATTTTGTTTGATCTAGGTTGGATTGATCTTTAGTAGATTGGTCTTTGGTCTTTAGTGAGGTGATGCGATTGCCCCACTAAAGACCAAAGACGAAAAACTAAAGACTAATATCGTTGAATGATACGAACAATGAATAGGGGACATTGTTTTTAAGAAAGCGCAAAAATAGGTAGAATAGCAGGCTTTACAAAGTGGGAATGCTAGTTTTATGTGGCAATCGCATAAAAAGCTAAGTGCGGGTTGAATTGTTTATATATGTATTAGTTTATTCATCTTGACTTTGGCTACTGCAGGCTGACCGGGAATGGGCTAATGTGCCAATTTTCAGAATTCGGCATATTTAACACTACATATATACTGCGGTTAGGATAAAAACCTGATTTTTAAAAATTGTTTAAAATGTTTATTTGTTTAACTGTTTACCACGCTATACATGTAAACACATAAACAGCTGCTACATTTTCGGAAATTTATCCTGTCCTCAGTATAGTTCCCCATTTCTTCAAATAGGCTATCGAAATAAAGCAATATCTCCTTTATAAATTTCCGTATATCCATCAATAAACTCCACTTCTGCCCAATAGATGAAAATGGCGGTCGCTAGTTTTTGTCCATTAAAATCTCCTTTCCAGCTTTGAGAAGCATCATTGGGGGCGAAATTATCTGCTTCATAAACCATGGTGCCCTGTCGGTCAAAAATTTGGAAAGTTTTAATGCGCCGAATATTATTGCCACCATAGACCATTAAAGCATCGTTGTAACCATCGCTATTCGGAGAGAATGCGTTGGGTACATACACGTCACGATCATTATGAATTGCGATGAAAACTTCATCTGTTGCGGTACATTCCGAGGCTATGTCCGTGACCGTAACAGCATACGTAGTAGACGCCATTGGTTGCATGTTAATAGAGGGGCAATTGTTGCAAATTAAGCTATCGGAAGAGATGTTCCATTGGTATTGGACGGGGCGGTTAGTTGCCGCTATTATTTCTACAGTTTTCCCCTAATTTTAAGGTTTGCGTTTCGCCTAGTTTCTACAGCTACCATTGGCGGGTTTTCTATAATGCTTGTTTCTTGAATAGCACAGCCATTTGCATCTTGGATATTTACCTCATAAGTGCCAGCCGTTAATTGGTTGAAATGTCCTGCTGAAGAAAATACAGCACCATTGAGACTGTAAGCATACGGACCAATACCACCACTTGGGGAGTCTATACGTATTGTGCCGCTTTTGGGGCCACCAGGACAGCTTACATTTTCTTTGGAAAGGCTTGCGGTTAAAGGGGTAGGCTGCTCTAAATGCACACTTGCACTATTAGTACAACCAGCAGCGTCTGTGATAACTAATTGATGAATACCAGCTGCTAGCTCATCATTTAAAGCTTGCTGATTTCCATTATCCCATTCATATTGATAGTCGCCTTTGCCACCTGAGGCAATACCTTTTAATAGTCCATCTTTATCACCAAAACAATTGATTGTTGATAAAATGTCGATTTCGATGGATAGTTGTGGTGCTTGTTCTATTTCAATAAATGCCGTATCTACACAATGCGCTTCATTCGTAACAATAACGGTGTGAATACCTGCGGATAAATTAGTGGCAATTGCTTGATCGGAACCATTGTCCCAAAGGAAACTAATGGGCGCTTGATTTGCAATTACATTGGCTTCTCCGTTTGTTTCGCCATAACAGGTTATTGCTTTTGTTTGCATGGCCTTGGCTATAAAAGCACTTGGTTCTTGAATGGTGAGATCGAGTGTTTGTTGACAATTTTTTGCATCATGAACACTTACTTGATAATTGCCAGCACAAATAGTAGTAGCGCTTTGTCCACGATCTATTTCATCTGACCAACTAAAATCAAAAGCCCCATTACCGCCTTCTGCTACCAGTTCAATAGAAGCGTCACATATACCATAACAGGAAGCCATTTTTTGTTCGACAATACCCAATTCAATTGGTTGAGGTGCAATGACTTTACCTATTCGAGTTAACACATTATTAGCGGTGTTAAGGGAGAGCATATAGTTACCTGCTTTCAAATTTTGAAATCTAATAGAACCGGTGGTATCCTCCATCATTCCAGATTGTAACATCGCCATCAGCGTCATCCATTAATTGATAACTATAAGGAGGGCGGCCTTCCATGATTGTTACAATTAATTCGCCATTACTATCTCCAAAACAATCTAGGGTATCATTTTTTAAAATAGCTTGAATAGGAACGACATAGGGCATTTCAAAACAATGTTCCAAGAAGCAACCAATATCATCTGTAACGGAAATACAATAAGTTGTACCCCCTGTTAATTCTTTGCCTATATCTGAATTTGTGCCATCTGACCAACTAATACTATAATTTCCAGAGCCACCGGTGACGAGTACATTGGCCGCACCATCACTCACATCTAATCCACCAGACAATTTGATAATATCTACTGTTAGGGATAAAGAATCGGCAATGCTTAAATTGGTTTCAATAATTTCTAAACAGCCTTCTGCGAATAAAACGGTATCTTGATAAGTGCCTGCTGCTGTATACGTACGATTTCCTAATATATATGGAGTACCTTGGCAAGTCACAGCATCTTGAACTTTTAGTGCTGGATAGCCAGGATCGCTAATACTAATATCAAACATACCTGTGGGATTTTTAGGACCGCCATCGACCATAATCCAGTAGGTTCTGGTTGGATCTAGACAATCCATAGAAATAGCATTGGTTGGTTCTTCATTGTCATAATGGTGACTGACTCGTTTTAAATTACCCGAACAAGTTTCGTCATCGGAACTAAAAACAGCGACCTGTGGATCAATTGGATCAATGCCAGCTGGGTAAGATTGATGGCTAATTACTTCTAGTAAAGCTCGATGTGTACTAGGTGGTGTGAATTGAAACCAGACAGGCTGAAAAGAAGGAAAGGTATCTATTGGAGGATCATTGGTATTGGTTGCGCAATTGTTGAAAAAATCAGTATAAACACTTGTGCCACCTTCTTTTGTTGTTAATGGAATAGCCGCACAGATTTCGTCATTCTCGCCATTTACTTCGATATTTCGAATGCGCATACCAAAAAAGCCAAACAAAGCTGGTATATCAGGCAAGGTCGTTTCATCATACACGCCATCCACTAAAATGTAAAACTGTTGATTAGGGGCTAAACATTCTACTAACAAATGTTCATCATAATCAACTTTGTCATGATGATCTTTGATAAAGGTGATGGCACCATTGCAAGCATCTGTATCCAGCTGATATAAGGCTAATTGTAGATTGATAAAGTCACCTGTTCTTTCAGGGTCATTAAAAGCTTCAATTACTATTAATTCACTAGGAGCCGGGCCTGTGTTAAAAGAAAACCAAACACCTGCATTATTAGTGAAGCTACCATTTACTTGTTTTGGGTCTGCTTCTTGTGCTGCGGTAGCGCAAAAATTATTAAAATTTCCAAGATTTTCTTGTCCTAGTTGTTTGCCTGGTTCTAAAGTACCTAAGTCAATTGCGTGACAGATATGATCGTTGCTTGCTCCATTTTGAATACCTTCATTGCCGATCGTAAAATCTAGGGTGCCACTAGCACTCAAGTTTTCTGGTATACTTAGGTTGTAGTTGGCTTCTGTTCCAACAAGTGGAAGTACAAAATATTCACAAATATTTTCTTCACAACTAGGGTCTATTTTACAAGCATCAAATAAGCTTCTTCTATTTTTAAACACCTTAAAACAAACTTGTATTTCCCCTCCTCTGAGTTCTCCCAAACACGCCAAATCTGCTGTAAATTGCCTGTTGGGGGTTGTTGTGAAGCAAGCATCATTTCCATAGGTTTGCCAAGCTTCATTCTCAATATTTACTTCCCAAGCAGCATATTCCACGCCTGTTGCTCCTGCTAAATTTCCAATACAAGTACTACTTACTTGTGCTTGATTAATCTGAACACTTATAGAATTTTGAGCTATTGCGGAAGCATTTAATAGCATAAAAGAAGTGGAGGCAAGAAGCAGCCAAAATTGTTTTGTCGTGAGGGCCCCTGTGAGCCAATGGTATATAGGCGTCATTTGTAAAAGTTGTGCTTGTATAATTCTATTGTTTTGTTAATAGAAATGTTTGTCTTCTTAAGTGTACGGAATTGGTAACTAGTACCCTTTAAATACAACGTTGGAGTGTTGTTTAAAATTTTGCTACTATTTGACACAGGGTGGAATAGTGCAAATTAAAATAAATGCTTAAAGCAAGGGTATTCGGCTAATATTATCGTTGGAATCGTAGTTGGTTTGTCTACTCTTGGATGGTTTGGTATTCAGAGTAATATTGCTGGCGCTTCTTTCTCAAAAATATTATTGAATCTAAGGGGTTTCGATGTCCCTGTTTGGGTTTCTACTTCATTTTAGGGAATGGTCATGTTATTTACAGCTGTTTTGGTTTTAAAATCCTTAAATAGCTCAATTATATAGCTGACCATAACGGTCACACCAATTGCCGGAATTTTAGTAGCGGATTATTTTGTAACAAGGAAACAGGTAAGTGGTAAGTGGTAAGTGGTAAGCTATTAAAATTTAATTGGAAAGGTATTGTTGCTTGGCTTATCGGCGCGGCGACGATGCTTGTAATAGAGGCTCAAATCAAATATGTGATAGGAATTGTGGTGGCAGCAATTCTATATTATGTGGTAAGTATTCAGTTCCCTACAAAGAATTATTTTGAGGGAACTGAATAATTATAGTCCTTATTTATTTACGCCTCTAATTGAGGAATCCGAAGTACTTGCCCTGGATAAATCTTATTAGGATCTTTAAGCATTGGCTTATTGGCATCAAAAATAATTGGGTACTTCATCGCATTGCCATAATGCGTTTTAGCAATTTTTGACAAAGAATCGCCTCTTTTAACTTCATAAAAAACCGCTTCTGCCGTTGGTTTATCCACGATCATTCGGTCATCTACAGACGCAACACCAGCCACATTACCTAAAGCAAGGATTACTTTTTCTTTATCTGCTTGGGTATCGACAGAACCATAAACGGTTACGGTATCTCCATAAAAATCTACTTCTAAATCTTGAACATCAATATTTAAGCTATTGACAACGCCTCTTAAAACGATATTTTTTTGCTTTCTAGCTATATCTTCTGAACGCTTTTTGTCAACCTCGCTTAAAGTTGTATTGGTTTTCGTTTTAGTAGCTGTGCTGAATATCTTAGAACCAGCGTTCTTCAAGAAAGAAAATAATCCCATAGTTGAATGATTAAGTTTTAAGTTAAGGATGTGTAGTTGCCTATGAATGGCAGTAATAAGTAAGTACTCGGACAAAATGGTTTGATGGCTGCATATATGACGTTGACAGTCAACAATCTAGCCATCAAGCAGTCTGACAATTATTTTTGTCCTAGTACTTACTTAGGAACATGTAAATAATAACTTATAACAGTTTGAAGTTTCTTTTTCCTCTATTTCGCAGTAAAAAGCCTCGTTGATGCCCTGCATCGCCTACGTTTTTTACTACGAAATAAAGAAAAAATAATTCTTCCCCTTTGTTACAATTTATTAATTACATGTTCCTTACTGAATTATTAAGTAAAGTCTCGGACACTAAAATACTGTTGTTTTGAAATAAAAACAAGTTGGTAGGGACTGTTCTTTTGGCAATCGTATAAAACAGGGCTAATTCTACAATCGGAAGTGTCAAGAAAGTCATTGCTGAATTCTATTGCCAAGCGATGGCCTACCAAAGACCAAAGACCAATGGCTAAAGACCAATTAATCATCTAAGCAAAACTAGGAATTTCTTTAGGTACTTTGCTTTCCACGTAATACATATCAATTTGCCCCTTGTTCTTGGCACTTATTTTACCTCTATATCGGCAATTGAAATTATACTTAACTAAGTTATAGGTTTCTTCTGAAACATTGACATGACCCGCTTCACAGTTGGCTTCCATGCGAGCTGCTATGTTGACAGTATCTCCCCAAATGTCATAAGCAAATTTATTCAACCCTACGACGCCTGCTACTACAGGACCAGAATGAATCCCAATTCTAGCCTCAAAAAAAGGCAAGCCTTGTCTCCTTTTCTCTTGCTTTAAATCTTCTAAAAATTCTTGCATATCCAAAGCAGCTTTTATAATATCCAATGGGACAGAATAGCGATCATTCAGACCACAAGCGACCATATAAGCATCCCCGATGGTCTTTATTTTTTCTAGTTTATATTGCGCAATAATTTGATCGAATCCTCTAAAACAAGTATCCAATTCTTTGACTAAATCTTCAGGACTTAGTTGCTCAGAAATTTTAGTGAAGTTCTTGAAATCAGAAAACATGACGGTTGCATTTTCATAGCGTCGGGCTTTGGCCTTCCCATGTTCTTTCAATTCTTCAGCAATAGAAGCGGGTAAAATATTTTTTAATAAATCGTCAGAACGTTCTCGTTCTTCCTCAATAAGTCTGTTCTTTTCAAGTAGTACTTTTTGCGCTTTCTTGTTGGATCTATAACGTAGAAAAACAAATAGCGTTAAAAATAAACCCAAAGCAGAAGCCATTAATAAATAGCCATTTCGTTCTTTAGATTTCATCAAAACAAGATCCTGTTCTTGTTTTTTCATCTTCAATTCATTAATTGCTTTTTCCTTTTCTAAAATTTTGGCATTGGCTCGCAATTGCTCTTTAGTCATGGTATTGATACGCGCTTCTTTAGCTGCTACAGTTGCCACAATTTGCTCTCGTTGGGTTTCTATAAAACTCTTTTCCGCTTGTATATTAGATTTTTCTGCGGCCAATTCTTTTTCTTTTTCTGCTAAGGTAGATCGATCATCCGCTAATTCACCTCGTTGCTTTTGTAGTCTTTGAATTTCTTCTTGTAAAGCTTGTTTTTGTTTAGCTAATGCTGCATTATTTTGTGAAGTAGACGTGGGCGCATTATAAGAAGGAAGTTTACTAGTGGAGGCTATAGTTTTAGCATTTTTAATTATTTCTAATGCTTCTTCTGTATGGTTGAAGGCACCTTTATAATTGTTGGCTCTTTTTTCTAAACTGACTAATTCTTTTAAGACTTCCAAGATTAAAGCTGGATCATTGGTTTTCTTGGCATAACCGAAACTGGTATTAAAACGAGTTCGGGCTCCTTTTCGATCCCTATTTTTAATTTGGCTTGAGCATTTAAAAAATAAGCTCTTGCCGCCATTTCTTTATCGTTTAACTTGCGAGCATCTAATGCGGCCTTATATGCATAATCTTCCGCCTTTTTTTTATTGGATGTTTTTAGATAGGCTTTACCAAGCTCATAATTGAGCCGCATTTTTTCCTCTGTAGAATTGATATTCTTTAATTGAGCCTCTAATTGTTTGATAGAGTTTTGTGCTAGGGAGTTTGTTAGACAAAACAATAAAAGAGAATATGTGAATAAAAATCTTATCATGTAAGTGGTACGTAGGTTCAGACAGAATTATGTTTTTTTAGAATAGAAGTGAGCGCAGAGAAAAACAGCTGGTGTGCGTTCCTTATCTACCTAGATTAGGAAGAGATTTCATTTTGATGCTTAAGTGCTAGGACACATTTATTAATGGTTTTTAGAAGTATCTTTTTTCGCTATTTTTCTTTAAAGAGTCATTCAATAGAGCAACTATTAAAGGACTTTTAAAGAAAACTATCAAAAAAATCTTACTCCCTAAATTTCCACGAATAAATAGGTCCTAGCACGTACTTCTTTTTCTAAATAAGATTAATTAGAAGGATTATACTACAAAAATACAAATATGTCAAGTATAAATTAGTTAAATAGGGCATTATACTTTAAACGGAGTGAAAAAGTGATTTTAAAAATCTGATTATTTGTTTACCCGCTATAATTTAATAAACAAATAATGAAGTTGTTTAAGAATGTAGTTTGGCGGCGAAAATTTGTAGTGTGAGGTTCTGAGAACGATTTTTTTAAGTTGCATAGCAGGGCTATGGAACTTAAAAAAATCGTTCTCAGGTTCTTGCAATACAGATTTGCAGACCTGAAATACATTCTTAAACAACTTCAATCATTCTAAACAGATAAACAATTTTTCACAATCCTCTTTTTATTTCTTTTAAAGCATAGATCGCCGATAATTTGGAGAAAGGATCACAAACAGTGTCTTTCTAGGAGGGTAGTTACATTGGAGTTTGTTTTGAGGAGTGCCTGTTTTTTTACTCCTTATCACTCAAAGTATCCTCTTTTCTATGTGCTTTATATCTTCCTTTTCCAAACTTAGTACCATTAAACTGTGTAGTTCCTTTTAATATGGCTCGTTCTTCTTCTGGTAATTCGCAAAAATCTTTACACTTATTAGAGCAACAGTTATTATAGGTGGTCGCACATTCCTCACATTGAATAAAGAGAATATGGCAAGCATCATTTTGACAGTTGACATGCGTATCACAAGGATTACCACATTGATGACATTTGGCAATAACGTCTTCGCTAATGCGCTCGCCCATCCGTTCATCAAAGACAAAATTTTTGCCG
>CANNZV010005623.1:0-25257 GCA_947561585.1 Caprella mutica | reverse complement strand
CTGATAGTACATCATCAAAGTTACTCCTTTCTCTGATAGTACATCATCACAGTGACTCTTTTTCTCTGATAGTACATCATCACAGTGACTCTTTTTCTCTGATAGTACATCATCACAGTGACTCTTTTTCTCTGATAGTACATCATCATCAGTGACTCTTTTTCTCTGATAGTACATAATTACAGTGACTCTTTTTCTCTGATAGTACATCATCACAGTGACTCTTTTTCTCTGATAGTACATCATCACAGTGACTCTTTTTCTCTGATAGTACATCATCACAGTGACTCTTTTTCTCTGATAGTACATCATCACAGTGACTCTTTTTCTCTGATAGTACATCATCACAGCGACTCTTTTTCTCTGATAGTACATCATCACAGCGACTCTTTTCTCTGATAGTACATCATCACAGTGACTCTTTTTCTCTGATAGTACATCATCACAGTGACTCTTTTTCTCTGATAGTACATCATCACAGTGACTCTTTTTCTCTGATAGTACATCATCACAGTGACTCTTTTTCTCTGATAGTACATAATCACAGTGACTCTTTTCTCTGATAGTACATCATCACAGTGACTCTTTTCTCTGATAGTACATCATCACAGTGACTCTTTTCTCTGATAGTACATCATCACAGTGACTCTTTTCTCTGATAGTACATCATCACAGTGACTCTTTTCTCTGATAGTACATCATCACAGTGACTCTTTTCTCTGATAGTACATAATCACAGTGACTCTTTTCTCTGATAGTACATCATCACAGTGACTCTTTTCTCTGATAGTACATCATCACAGTGACTCTTTTCTCTGATAGTACATCATCACAGTGACTCTTTTCTCTGATAGTACATAATCACAGTGACTCTTTTCTCTGATAGTACATCATCACAGTGACTCTTTTCTCTGATAGTACATCATCACAGTGACTCTTTTCTCTGATAGTACATCATCACAGTGACTCTTTTCTCTGATAGTACATCATCACAGTGACTCTTTTCTCTGATAGTACATCATCACAGTGACTCTTTTCTCTGATAGTACATCATCACAGTGACTCTTTTCTCTGATAGTACATCATCACAGTGACTCTTTTCTCTGATAGTACATCATCACAGTGACTCTTTTCTCTGATAGTACACCACACAGTGACTCTTTTCTCTGATAGTACATAATGACAGTGACTCTTTTTTCTGATAGTACATCATCACAGTGACTCTTTTCTCTGATAGTACATCATCACAGTGACTCTTTTCTCTGATAGTACATCATCACAGTGACTCTTTTCTCTGATAGTACATCATCACAGTGACTCTTTTCTCTGATAGTACATCATCTCAGTGACTCTTTCCTCTGATAGTACATCATCACAGTGACTCTTTTCTCTGATAGTACATCATCACAGTGACTCTTTTCTCTGATAGTACATCATCACAGTGACTCTTTTCTCTGATAGTACATCATCACAGTGACTGTTTTCTCTGATAGTACATCATCACAGTGACTCTTTTCTCTGATAGTACATCATCACAGTGACTCTTTTCTCTGATAGTACACCACACAGTGACTCTTTTCTCTGATAGTACATAATGACAGTGACTCTTTTTTCTGATAGTACATCATCACAGTGACTCTTTTCTCTGATAGTACATCATCACAGTGACTCTTTTCTCTGATAGTACATCATCACAGTGACTCTTTTCTCTGATAGTACATCATCACAGTGACTCTTTTCTCTGATAGTACATCATCTCAGTGACTCTTTCCTCTGATAGTACATCATCACAGTGACTCTTTTCTCTGATAGTACATCATCACAGTGACTCTTTTCTCTGATAGTACATAATCACAGTGACTCTTTCCTCTGATAGTACATCATCTCAGTGACTCTTTCCTCTGATAGTACATCATCACAGTGACTCTTTTCTCTGATAATGTATCATCACAGTGACTCTTTTCTCTGATAGTACACCATCACAGTGACTCTTTTCTCTGATAGTACATCATCAAGTTATTAGATATATAATTTTTATACTGTATTATAAATGCATTAATTTCATATCTCATACAATTCATTGATATGTTTATTCAATTAATTCTATTGATAGATATTATTTTTAATTTACATCATTCTATTATTATAGTGTATATGTTTCTATTTATTTTGTAGAAATGATTCGATGAGTTGTAAATCTACAATTTGCAATACACAGAAAGCTATGAATATATTAAAACAAGTTATAATAGTCCAAACTATACAATCTATGTATTTAGTATATTTTATATTATAACAAGTTATAATAGTCCAAACAGAGACAACCGCTCGTACAACTGAGAATGAATTTGCATGATTTTACTCACTAATGATAATGTATTTAGTTAACTCGTACTTGCAGGAGAAAGTTAACTCACTTACCTATTAATTTTGTCTTCAATTATTTAATTGACTTGATTATTGAAGTTTTGTTCATGGTATATGAAAATTAGATATTTTTTATAAATATTTTCTACAATTCCCTTTCACTTTAAATAAAGAATTATCGTTAAAGAAATTTCATTATAAGAAATTTTTTATCATAAGTAAATTTTGTAAAAAAATTATTTTTCATATTCATACTACAATAATTAGATATTCTTTTGAATTATTGTTTTAATCTTTCATATTCTTAAATTGTCCAATTCTCGAATGGATTGATTTAAGATTTCAATGGGAGTATATGTAAGTTCATCCCTTCAGAACTAATCGTTTATTCTTTATTTCTATAATTTAGAAACTGTCTATCAATTACACAGGAAATTAAATAGTGAATTAACCGGTAATTGTATTCATTAGAACAAATAGGTACAAATAACTAATTTATAGATCTTTTCAATAGGTGTTAACGGGGGTAAAGTCTACCAAGTTCTAACTAGAGACAAGATTTCTCTCAGACGTAGTTATAATAGGCCTAGGAAAGGTACTATACTCACATTTAATAACTAGTCCTATACATTGAATTACATGCTATTGGAATAGAAACATTTTAGTCAGATAGTATTTAATGGTCTTTGAGAGTTTGAATTTTTGGTTAACGAACAAATATATAGTTATTCATATTGAAATTATAGATCATATCCTATTATAATATTGTAAGTAGAAAACTATCCGATATGTTGAGTAAATTTTCCTCTGTAGCATTATTACAACATTTCCAATTAATTTTTAATTTAATATAAAAGTACTGTGACTATTTGTTCAATTTTTTGACTGTTTCTTTTCTAGGCTCCATGCCGTATTTCTCTAACGATACAGTCACGAACATCAGTGTGGCGGTTGGTAAGACAGCCACACTCAACTGTGTGGTGCACCAGGTACAGGATTATAAGGTAAAAACAATTAGGGAAAATTTAAAGATAATTTCTTTAAATCATTTTTATAAAAAAAAATTACCGATTGAAATTTTCTGAAAAAAAATAATTTATTTCAATGTTGGTTTTAACTTATACTGTGACATATAACAGGCTTTAAACAAAGTAAATTGTTTAGCACGTTGACTAAGTATGATTCAAACGCAGTCTTGCCTAACTGACGTTTCCAAAATTAGAAGATTACACTATTGTTTCTGTATCACATGTCCGACGATAGCGAGATGAGTTGAGTGTCTCTGTGTGTACCTATTGATATTGTCTGTATGATAAAAACAGTGGTATAAGTGTAGTTCACATTGTCACAATTCAATTTGTGTTTAAAATAAAATAATCTATACTACTTTTCTCTATCAGAAAAGCTCGGTACAAATGTATACCAATACGTGGCCAAAGTGTTGAATAAAATTATGTATTTGTCTGCTATGCAAATTATAAAAAATCATTCAATTAACTAACTACAAGTAAATCTGCTAAGAATTTGAATACATAACTAATATAAATATCATTTTTAAACTGATATTTACTCTAGTGATAACATTTACATTGTTCGTATACTTTTGTGTTATGATATAAGTTCTGTAACGTGAATACTACTTCTAAGGTTATCTTTAGGGTTGTGACAATATGCGTTTAAAATCATAGATCTTAGGAATATCATAGACGAAACGAAATACAATGGTATCGAATACTATATACCGCCGATTTAGAACGATTCAATACTGTTTATTTCTCTCCGTCTATAATATTTTCAGGATCTATGATTTAAAACGCATATTGTCACAACCCTAGTTATTTTCATTGTAGGTAGCCTGGATGGATAAGGCCAGAGGAGTAATTCTGAGCATGCAAGATGTGGTGGTGACTGGCAACCCTCGCATTCGAGTGCGTTACGACGCTGGTGGACGTCATGACGGACACGCCTGGCTGCTCACCCTGACAGGTGTGCAGGAGTCAGATGCAGGTGTTTACATGTGTCAGGTCAACACGACGCCCCGGCTACGTCATCACTTCAGACTTTCAGTTGTCAGTAAGTATACTCTGTAAAAATTGTGTATGTAGAATAGAGAACAGAAAAATTATACTTTAACTAGTGTATTTCTCGGTAAAAATGATGGGTTTTCAAGTTATACCATGCAGTAATTAAATTTATTTTCGAATTCATTAATTTTCTCCACATATTGATATATTGTATAGATGAAATTTAAATAAAATTTAATAAAAACACAAGAATTAAAATATCATGTCAATGTACTCCTCTGCGAATCGTGGTTACATTTTTTATGTTAATAATTTAACATTCTAATGGTTCTAACCTAATAATGCCAGTGGTTAGGACGCAAGTGGTGGGCCAGTGGCTAAAAATTATATCGCCTTTTGCAGAACGGTTAATTTTTTATTTTTGGGTCTCGTGACTGGCAGGCAATCTGGCGTCAGTTCTATTGAGTAATGATATAACTGAAACAAAATAAGGTCCTGCAATCGGTGCAACACTACCTCTCTCTATGTCTATTATATATCATAACTCTATGCTTGGACGCACTGAGTGGCTTGGTCGCACTAGGCGGATTGAAAACACTAATAAGCTGATTGATCGCAATGAGCGGATTGGTCGCACTTAAAGAATTGGTCACATTAAGCGGTTTGATCATACTAAGCTGATTGATGGCATTAAGAAAATTGGTCGCACTAAGTGACTTGGTCGCACTGAGTGCGGCTTGGTTGCACTACATAAAGTGGTTTGATCACAGTAACTGACTCGGTTGTGGTATGTAAATTTCCGTTTTCTAAATTTTTTCACATCAGTTAAAGTGGAAACCAAAAAATATATCTCAAAAAATAAAGTATAATAAAGATCAAGTATTTATATATTCCGTAATTAGATAGGAAAAAGAATGTAACCAAGATACGTATGGGAATAAATTGATATGATATTCTAATTGTTATGTTTTCATTCAATTTAAAAAAAAATTATATATAAATTCCGGAATCAGTCTATATAGACAAATAAATTCATTCGAATATGAATTTAAATACTGCGGGGTATGCACCCGTATGAATTGTTTCATTATATTTATTTTTCTGACTGTGGGTAATTGAAAAATTGAAAATTCGGAATAAAAAGAAAATCCGAAAAACCCGTAAAACAAAAAAAGATTCGGTAAACCAAGAATCCCAAAAAAACGAAAACCTGCAAAAACCGAAAATTCGGAAAATAGAAAACTCGGAAACAGAAAAACGAAATCTGGAAATAACAAAATCCGGAAATAACGATCGAAGATCCTGAAAAATCCTGAAACCCAAAAATACAGAAAATACAGAAAATCCGAAAAAAGGAAAAACCGGGACTCCGAATCTGAAAATCGTATAAATAACAGCTGTTGTAATGAAGTGGCCAATTTTAAAACTAAAATAAGGAAGAATTATATTTTCAAACAAAATAATTAAAAATAATAATAATTATGTTTGTATCATTTAAATAATGATACAATAATAATAATACAAGATAACTCCGATTGCTATTCAAAATGGCACACAAAGTTTGAAATGGATACACTCACCTTTAATCATATTACGATAGGCATAAAAGCGGCCTAAATCAGGTAAATTTTGCCAACTAATGATTACAGCATTAGCAAATAATCTGAATAATGTGATTCACAATAATGCAGATAGAAGATATTCCTCTTATGATTCCAACTGACGGGGACCTGTTGCTCGTATTTGAATTACGAATCAATTACTGGCCGCGATTGAAGTTTTCCATGTCCTTTCTATTGAGAATTAATGAGCAAATCATTTTTAGGTTTACGTGCTCTCTTCCTTTTTGTCCCGGCAATATTTTTGATTGCACCGGGGTAGCTGAAGGAGAGAGCGAATCCCGTTGGTTTATTTCCATCTTCGATATCGGATCAATTGATGATTTCAATGGTCGTTGCGGCGATGGAATTTGCCAAAACTTATCGCCATTTAACTGTTTGCTTGAGTGAGAGTCTTTATTGATAATCGATAGAATCAAGGGAATCCTATGAATTAGTTAATGACACTAATAACGGCTTATAATATGCTATTAGTGAAAGAATTATTCTAGTCGTGGCTTCCGGACTGAGATTATCTACATATAGAGACACACCATTCAGCTCATTTATTTATATTGCTACCACTGAGGACACAAGTATCAGCATCAATAGTAAGTTTAAAATGTTCAAACTATGTGTCTTTTTCACTACTCTCGAGTTATCACTCAGTCTCATGTTCACAAGTTATCACTCACTCTAATTGTCACAAGTTATCACTCAGTCTCATTGTCACAAGTTATCACTCACTCTCATTGTCACAAGTTATCACTCAGTCTCATGTTCACAAGTTATCTCTCACTCTAATTGTCACAAGTTATCACTCAGTCTCATGTTCACAAGTTATCTCTCACTCTCATTGTCACAAGTTATCACTCAGTCTCATTGTCACAAGTTATCACTCACTCTCATTGTCACAAGTTATCACTCAGTCTCATGTTCACAAGTTATCTCTCACTCTCATTGTCACAAGTTATCACTCAGTCTCATTGTCACAAGTTATCACTCACTCTCATTGTCACAAGTTATCACTCACTCTCAAGTTCACAATTTATCACTCAGTCTCATTGTCACAAGTTATCACTCACTCTCATTGTCACAAGTTATCACTCACTCTCATTGTCACAAGTTATCACTCACTCTCATTGTCACAAGTTATCACTCAGTCTCATGTTCACAAGTTATCTCTCACTCTCATTGTCACAAGTTATCACTCAGTCTCATTGTCACAAGTTATCACTCACTCTCATTGTCACAAGTTATCACTCAGTCTCATGTTCACAAGTTATCTCTCACTCTCATTGTCACAAGTTATCACTCAGTCTCATTGTCACAAGTTATCACTCAGTCTCATTGTCACAAGTTATCACCCAGTCTCATTGTCACAAGTTATCACTCACTCTCAAGTTCACAATTTATCACTCAGTCTCATTGTCACAAGTTATCACTCAGTCTCATGTTCACAAGTTATCACTCACTCTCATTGTCACAAGTAAACACTCACTCTCATTGTCACAAGTTTTCACTCATTGTCACAAGTTATCACTCGGACTAATATCAATATTCAATGCTTCCATTTGGATGGGAGCTTTTCCTTTCTTTTTCATCCGATGTTTTCAGATTTTGTTGCGATCAGCGCCGTTTTTCTGTGTTAGGTAGCGTATAAATTTGGGGATTACGTGACGCTAGCATATCGAGATCGAGAGCAAAGCCTATTAATATTGATGTATGTTGTCGGCGATATACTTTACCGGAGTTAAAACTATCTAACGGATTTATGTATAATGAGGGTGTTTTCGCTTATTCTTTTGTTAGGAATGGAACTAAGCGTGTATAAATATTTTTATTGGTTTAATCTATGTAATACAAGAGCTACATTAGTAAATAATACTGAATTAAACATGTAACATTATGTGAATTGAATTCAAAATGGTACCCGGAAAATTGCTTAAAAAGAATTGCTTGAAAAACCATTGATCGAAATCAGTTGCTCGAATGAACAGTTGCTCCGAAACACAATTGCTTGAATGAACAATTGATCGAATTTGCGATTGCTCGTAAAGTAGTTGTTATGTTTGTCTATCCTGGACAGAGGTGTCGCCAACGATATTCTGGAGTCCCAAAAGAGAGGTTTCGCCACCCTTGCTAGGTTAGAATAGAGACAAACAACTTTGAGTTGTTTGAATAGAAAATTGGTACAATTTACTTCCATAATTGATCATTCATGCAAATAATCATTCGAGCAATTGATCATTCAAGCAATTTATCATTCGAGCAATTGATCATTCGATCAATTGATCATTCTAACAATTTATCATTAGATCAATTGATCATTCGAATAAATGTTTTCGAACTACTGCTTTTCAGACAATTTACCTATAGAAGCATATAAAATACATTGTTTAATTTCCATCAATTAAATATTTGCATTAGTTTTTTTAAACGAACATAGTATTGATTATTGTTATTATCTATTTCATTTTATTTATATATTGTAGTATTGTATATTAGATTTATAGTTGCATGTTAAATCATTTTATAGTATTCATTTTTTTAAATTCTATATAAATTTGTAATCAAGCTAATCAATATAAGTTTTTGCAATTAACATTTATTTACAATATTTTAAAATTTATATTTTAAATTTCTATATATTTCGAATAAACAATTGATTTTTATAACTTAATCCTTATTTTCAATCATTTTCTAATTTAATTGTAGTATAGTCAAATTTCTTTATTTATATAGCCATTTATTTTGTTTTGAAATTTTGAAGCTATTTTAATGTTTTAAAAAGGAAACTCTATGAAATTTTCAAAGCCACAATATTCGCTTCTGTCTTTCATTGTCGTAGACTATTTTTCTACCTACCAAATTAAAAGCAAATAAGAAAACCCTGAAACGTTTCACACGGTGGAAAATATGCATGAATTTTTGAAGATTCTGAATGAAAGTTGCATCGGATAATCCGAAAATATGGAGAAGGGACATGACTAGTCGATTAGAAAAGAGACTGTAGTACAGTTAGGCTATAGAAATGGATTTATTGTGTCACTTTGTGTTGAAGTGATACAGTTGCTTTGAAGAGGCTTTTGTATATTTATTTAAGTAAGTAATATACTTCCTTATGTAAAGTCAAGAAAAGAGTCTCCGCTTGATGCTAATTTCTCACAATCAAAGTTTTCGAATTTTCTATATTTTCAAATTTTACAAATTTGACATTGTCTACCCAGACTAATTTTATAACATCTACAAGCATTACAGTTAGTATAGTTTCTTTTTGGAAATGTTATATTAGAAATCTGTCAAAAATCATTACGAATACACGTTTCTTTGAAAGATTAACCTATTTTAAAAAAAAATTAGTGTAAGATCACATTTTCTCAATGTTTACAAGAACTAACTAATTTGATCTTTCAAAATTAAATATAAATTGCAGATTTATAAGTTTTCTTTTATCCAATTTCGTAGATATTTTATAATTTTATTTATTAACAACATATCTTCCACCATTACCGAGTACATATATTATAATGTTCTTACAGTACCTAATATACGGATATGAAGAAAACTTTGTCACAGGTAAATATTTCGTCTGAAACGTACATCATTAGCTGATTAGTTAATCAGCCAAATAACATTCATTGTAAATAAAACTCTACACGTGGGAAGATATGGTAACTAATGTCTATTGATAATAATGAACATGTGAAGGGACACGAGAATTATAGTGATGAGTTAAATCTATAATAATATGGTAGTCGCTTGCAGAATATAGAGTAATAGTCAGCTATCTGCCAATTAACATCTTTAAAGACTTGTGTTTAATAGAAATAAATTAATATGTAATAATGAGGTGAAACATTATATTGATAGAAATAATATTGCTGATACATCATTAATGTTTTATTTCTCATATTCCCAGTACATCACTCATGTTCCCACTACATCACTCATGTTCACAGTACATCACTCACGTTCCCACTACATCACTCATGTTCACAGTACATCACTCATGTTCCCAGTACATCATTCATGTTCCCAGTACATCACTCATGTTCACAGTACATCACTCATGTTCACAGCACATCACTACATTAGCTTCTAATTAATTCCTCACTCACCAGGTAGTTAATACAGATGGAGCTTTACTCTTTATACCATTCAAATCAGCTAATTACTGAACACTGTGTACAAAGTACATAAAAATACAAAGCTCTATCATTGGATAAAACAAGCCTAGGTATTTCTTTGTGAATAGAGCTTTTGTTTTGACTAGGGCTGAACTATCGGCAAAATGAAGATAAAAAACTCCTCTGCAATTATCGCAGTGTTTTGCTACTGTTTTTCACTTAGGTAATGATTGGCAATTTGAAATTAACATAATGCACTTCTATTCAAATCATCTATCAACAAAACATAAAAGACTAAAGCATAAAAACAAAATTAGGTAGGAGGTATTGCGTTAGTTTATTAACAGTGTTGGGTATAAGTTACGAGTTAGCGAACAGTTTCACATCTTCGATCATATAAGAAAAAGTTTAGAATATAATTTTAGAAAAAAATGATATATGATCGAAGATATGGAACAGTTTTATGACTCGGAACTGACCCATAAAATATAAAGAAGTCGAATGATCGCTTGGTAGTGCTAGTGCTGATAACTTCTTATGCTTGTTCCCAGCACCCCCGTCCATTAACGACTCTGCTAGTAGCAAAGATGTGGAGGCTGCAGAAGGAACCAGCACTACACTCAGGTGCTCTGCCTCAGGAACACCAAAACCAACCATCACTTGGAGGAGGGAGGACGGAACCTTTATCAGGAGTGGAGAGAATGGTGAGAAAGGAGGATAGATTGGTAAGATAGCACTTAGAAGAGGAGAAAATGGGTTAGAAGATAGAGAGATTGGTAAGATATCACTTAGAAGAGGAGAAAATGGTGTAAAAGAGAGAGAGATTGGTAAGATAGCACTTAGAAGTGGAGAGAATGGTGAGAAAGGAGGATAGATTGGTAAGATAGCACTTATAAGAGAAGAAAATGGTGTAAAAGATACAGAGATTGGTAAGATAGCACTTAGAAGTGGAGAGAATGGTGAGAAAGGAGGATAGATTGGTAAGATAGCACTTAGAAGTGGAGAAAATGGGTTAGAAGATAGAGAGATCGGTAAGATAGCACTTAGAAATGGAGATAATGGTGAGGAGGGGAGATAGATTGGTAAGATAGCACTTAAAAGTGGAGAGAGCAGTGGTGAGAAGGGTAGAGAGACTGGTAAGATGTGTCCAAATTAGCTATTCTATTTCTGTGTTTGTGTTCGTCAATTTTGGTGTAAAATTTTCCCAATAGAAACACTCTAAGTTTGTCCCGTTTGTTCTTATCCCAATCACTTGACTATTTTTTAGGAGAGACTTTTGTGGAGGGTTCACAGCTGGTTCTGGACAATCTCCAGAGGGATGATGCTGGAGCGTACCTCTGTATTGCTAAAAATGGAGTACCTCCTTCAGTCAGCAAGAGAGTGCAGTTATCAGTCACATGTGAGTTCACTCTTAGAGCTTAGAGCCCTAGGAACATGGAGCTTAAATGTCCGTGATTCTTCAACATTTTTAAGAAGTATAAGTGAGGATTTATTTTTGTATTGGTTTCACTAATATATTGTTTCTATATATATTCTTAATTCACTTCATTATATACTATTCAATATTATTTGCTTAATAATTATGACATTTGATCAGAATGTTTTTTTTTTTCAAATTAGTATGTAATTTTTCAACGCTAATTCATTTTGTGGCTTAATTTCCCAAGGGTATAAAACTTACTCTCATTTTGTCAAAATAGAATTTTGACAAATTTGATATAACGAATGAAATAAATTGTGGCGACTGACTCTCTTGACTCAATTAGCGGTTTGACTCGAACTTTTACGCTACTTTCACGGATTAAATCCCATCGAAATAATTCAAATTGAATAAAAATATTAATTCAATTTGGTTTTAAAAAGATTTTGACAGCGATTTAACGGATATTTAATCCAGTTTGGAATCCATTTTGTTTTATTTTGAGCGTAATTCAATAATGATTATATAACAACCTATATTTTAAACATCTATGTATTTTAAATGATTATTAATAATATACTTCACAAAATACGTACAGTAAATCATTTTAAATTAACACTTTAGATAGAAAATAGAAAGCGTTACTCTAACAATAAATACAATTGTAATATAAATATAAATAACAATTGTTATATAATAATAGAGCAACTGACCGCCTTTGTTTTCGAACTAAATAATCTCCAATACTATAAGCTATATTATTATATTCATGTATTACATAATATTTGTTATATAAATACATATTATATAAGCTATTTATATATTTTCGATTGACTGAACATGACCTTTGTTCGCGGACACTTTTCGAGTACTGCAAGTGTCATTATGAGTGTATTTGGATATCCTGGACAACTTTTCTTTACTATTTTTATAACTTTTCTTTACTATTTTTATAACTTTTCTTTACTATTTTTATAACTTTTCTTTACTAGTTTTATAACTTTTCTTTACTGTTTTTATAACTTTTCTTTACAATTTTTATAACTTTTCTTTACTAGTTTTATAACTTTTCTTTACTAGTCTTATAACTTTTCTTTACTGTTTTTATAACTCTTCTTTACAAGTTTTTTAACTTTTCTTTACAAGTTTTATAACTTTTCTTTACTAGTTTTATAACTTTTCTTTACTAGTTTTATAACTTTTCTTTACTAGTCTTATACCTTTTCTTTACTGTTTTTATAACTCTTCTTTACAAGTTGTTTAACTTTTCTTTACAAGTTTTATAACTTTTCTTTACTATTTTTATAACTTTTCTATACTATTTTTATAACTTTTCTTTACTATTTTTATAACTTTTCTATACTATTTTTATAACTTTTCTTTACAAGTTTTATAACTTTTCTTTACTATTTTTATAACTTTTCTTTACTACTATTTTTATTTTTCCAGACTCTCCAAGGGTTAGGATTTTCTCCAGTTTGACGGGAGTTCATCTCGGTTCTTCTGTCAACATTTCGTGTTCGGTTTCAGGGTGGCCCAAACCCACTGTCTATTGGACCAAAAAAGAAACAAATGAAGTGCTCAATACGGTAAGTTAATAACATAATTACCTAAATATATATTAATTATAACTAAGATTTGATTCTTCAATTTTTTTCAATTCTATTAATAATTTTCAAAATAAATGTTATATTATTTTTATTTAAAAAAAGTGTTTTATTTGCAGACTCAAAAGTACACTTTTGGCTCCAGGAAGGTGAATGTCTCCACTGTGACATCATGGCTCACTGTGTGGAGTCTGGAGACAGAAGACTTGCTAAACTATGAGTGTGTTGCAACCAACACACTTGGCAAAAACAGCGCTAGTGCGTTGTTAATTGGTAAGTGTGTTGCTATTAGGCAAGTGTGTTGCTAATTGGTAAGTGTGTTGCTATTAGGTAAGTGTGTTGCTATTAGGTAAGTGTGTTGTTATTAGGTAAGTGTGTTGCTATTAGGTAAGTGTGTTGCTATTAGGTAAGTGTGTTGTTATTAGGTAAGTGTGTTGCTATTAGGTAAGTGTGTTGCTATTAGGTAAGTGTGTTGCTATTAGGCAAGTGTGTTGCTAATTGGTAAGTGTGTTGCTATTAGGTAAGTGTGTTGCTATTAGGTAAGTGTGTTGCTATTAGGTAAGTGTGTTGCTATTAGGTAAGTGTGTTGCTATTAGGTATGTGTGTTGCTATTAGGTAAGTGTGTTGCTATTAGGTAAGTGTGTTGCTATTAGGTAATTGTGTTGCTATTAGGTAAGTGTGTTGCTATTGGAGAAGTGTGTTGTATTATTTCAAAGATTATTTCACTTTCATCACCACAATATGATAAAATAATATTCAATGCTTCATTTTGAAATAATTATAAATATTATCAGATAATTTAATTTATTTCATAACCAAAACTAAATTATCTTATTGAATAATAATATAATATTTTGTAGAGATTTTGTATCGCAGCACTTCACATTGAACTTCTATGTAATTACATTGATTTAACTAAGGGTAAAACACAATATTAGTTTGTGTCTCACCTCAAATAATTTGTGATGTAATTAGATACATTTTCGAAGCGTTAGTTTTTCTGTGTGTCCAATCGAAACTTCAGCGTAGAGATGAGAGTTTTAAAAGCCTCTAATGTGGCTTTTCGTCAGCCATATCAGCTGTTTATTCTTGTCATTACAGTCACTGGAACATTATGCCAGAGGTCATTTTCTCGAAGCTTTTAACTAATTAGTTTCTAGGAGAGAGAGACGGTGGTGCATCTGTAACCCTCGCCTGTCTGTCTTGCCAAGAATCTATGGCAGCTACAGTGCCTTATTTAGCAGATGTAGATGTATTCAAAGCTTTATTTACCCAACTCGATATTTTGTAGAAGTTAGCTAAAAAAGGCCTAAGTTTGTTAATGATTTCACGAAGGCGTTTGAACATTTTAAAGTCGCTGAATTTGTATGAAGCAAACTTTACTTGTTAAGATGAAATGAAACTTTTTAAGCGGAACGTTTTGGATAAATTGTCGTCAATATTTTCTATTTACTCACACTTGAATTCTCAATGATTCCACTTTTCAATAAACTTTGAGTGCATTTAATTGTTTTGAGTGTTCACTGGCTTTTCACTGTCACATAGTGGCTTTTCACTGTCACACAGTGGCTTTTCAGTCTCCTATTAACCAGCTATTCATGAAGACTGACCCCTTTCACGGTCCCCTTTCTCTGGCAAAGGGAAGCGCCACTCGACCCCCTCTTTGTTCGCACTAAATTCAGTACAAAGTGCACAGTGCCAGTGCAAGTGCAATAGTTCTGCAAAAAGTTTCCGAATTAAGTATTTTGCAATGAATGGCTTTTCACTTCGTGAGGGGAATAATTGCTAGTCACGTGTGAACTTCGAGGCTTTTGTGTCAACTGAAAAGCCAAACATTTGCTCTATTGAAGAGTGAATCAAATGTGATTTTAGTGACTTAGCCCTTCAGTGTATATGCAACCAATGATGGTTGTTTTACCCTTCAGTGTATATGCAACCATTGATGGTTGTTTTACCCTTAAATGCATATGCAACCATTGATGGTTGTTTTACCCTTCAGTGTATATGCAACCATTGATGGTTGTTTTACCCTTAAATGCATATGCAACCATTGATGGTTATTTTACCCGTCACTTTTTTATGCAAGGATAGATGGTTGTCTTATCCTTCACTGCATATGCATCCATTGATGGTTGTTTCATCCTTCACTGTATATGCGACGATCGATGGTTGTTTTTCCCATCACTGCACAAGTTACTTAACTGTATTAGTTACTTAATTTACTAAATTGCTAAAATTGAAACAATTGTGGGTAAAATCTGAATTTTCATATATTTTTTGGTCTTTCAATATTAAACCGACATCAAAATTATAGAAATTTGTTCTCTGGTTTTAATTTGGTTTATTTTACAATTATTTTTTATTTCACATTGTAGTTTTTTCCACTATTTATAACTTAGCAACTTGCCAATTACATCATTAATTATAGGAGCTTTCAAACGGGTGAAAATAAATACATTTTTCATTCATCAGTGTCTTAAAAACATAGAACGAAATAAAAAGACAGAAATTGGCCAATTTTATGCGCATGAATTAGTATCAAACTGTATATATAGTAAATGAAAAATTCCAATTACGAATTCACTTTGAACGAAAACAGATCAAAAGAATTATAAGGAAACTAGTGTACTTCTCCGTTAAAAATATCGAATTGATCATCAATACCAATTTATTACCTGTTATTCGGTTACTTTTAATGAATTCATTTAAAATTAAATTTTCTGCATAGTCTAATTTATTATGTAAACTACATTTAAAATTTAATACAAACAAAGGGAATTTAAATATCAAGTTAAAATATTCCCGTGCGTATCATAGTTACATTATTTATCTTTAATACCCGTTGTGTAAAAGCGGTCACCAAATAAACACACCACGGGTATTATTAGGATAGATATCATACATTATAAATACATAAAATAACGAGTCTAGTGTCAAAAAATGTCAGGCTGTCATAGTCGGTTGTTAGTGTGAAAAGAAAATAAATGCACAGAAACAATGGTGTAATCTTCTCACTTGGACTAGCCAATAACATAACCTAGATAAACATGTTAAATAACATATAACAAAGAATAATTAGAAGTAAAGACTTTAAAGAGTACCAATTAATAAATTTTCCAATTAAAAAGACACCAAACTTTACGTACAAAAAGTTCAGTGCACTAAATGTAGAAATCCTCTATAATGAACTACTGTATAGTGGATGATCCTGTATAGTGAACTTACATCTATAATGAACATATTTAGTTAAGTCTGTCACAAATGACTATAAGTTTTCTATGAATCTCTATATAGTAAATTAGCTGCATTCCTTGAACAAGTCGTTCTACCAGAGGGACTCCTCTATAATGAAGTCATGTGTAGTGAATCATCCTAATTTTTAGAGTTCTGAGAAATATTAAACCCTGTATAACGAATATATTTTAAAAAAGAAAGAAATATATTTTATATAGTCTGTCATGAAAAGGCCAGTTTTCTATTTATTTCTTAAATCCTCTATAGTAGAGCAAACTTTCAATAGTGAACTAGTTGAAGTTCACTATAGAGGAGTACCACTGTTTTAGCATTCTTAAACATCACACCAAATATCCACAGTTTCATCCTAATTTGTAACTCAATTTTCATCTACAGTTTGCACTGTTGAACTACTAATCATATTTTCATAATTTGACTTCCTATTCACAATACCAACTAAAGCAAAATCTAACCCAACAGAATTAAAAGATGAAAATCGCACTCTATCCACCCTTAACCAACGCAAAATTAGCTAAATATCATCTGAACAGCGAGTTACGAACATTAGCTCTGTGGATGAATATTTCAAAGCATTTGCTAATGACTTTTAACAGTCAAGTGTACGCTTCCATCACTTAGCTAAAACCAAGAAATTAGTATTTCTTGACTTGAAGTATTTGACACTTGTATAAAATGTCACGTAAAATAACACTTAACGAACAGATACAGTAAGATAACGCGTAAGATAACGTGTAAGATAACGTGTAAGATAACGCGTAAGATAACGTGTAAGATAACGTGTAAGATAACACGGAAGATAACGTGTAAGATAACGTGTAAGATAACGTGTAAGATAACGTGTAAGATAACGCGTAAGATAACGTGTAAGATAACGTGTAAGATAACGTGTAAGATAACGCGTAAGATAACGTGTAAGATAACGCGTAAGATAACGTGTAAGATAACGCGTAAGATAACGTGTAAGATAACGTGTAAGATAACGTGTAAGATAACGTGTAAGATAACGCGTAAGATAACGTGTAAGATAACGCGTAAGATAACGTGTAAGATAACGTGTAAGATAACGTGTAAGATAACGTGTAAGATAACGTGTAAGATAACGCGTAAGATAACGTGTAAGATAACGCGTAAGATAACGTGTAAGATAACGTGTAAGATAACGCGTAAGAAAACGTGTAAAATAACGTGTAAGATAACGTGTAAGATAACGCGTAGGATAACGTGTAAGATATCGCGTAAGATAACGCGTAAGATAACGTGTAAGATAACGCGTAAGATAGCGTGTAAGATAACGTGTAAGATAACGTGTAAGATAACGTGTAAAATAACGTGTAAGATAACGTGTAAGATAACGCGTAGGATAACGTGTAAGATAACGCGTAGGATAACGTGTAAGATAACGCGTAAGATAACGTGTAAGATAACGCGTAAGATAACGTGTAAGATAACGTGTAAGATAACGCGTAAGATAACGTGTAAGATAACGCGTAAGATAACGTGTAAGATAACGTGTAAGATAACGCGTGACACATAAGATAAAGATTTTTTTTGTAGATCAAAATACAAAATAAATTATTATACAATTATTTTGTGCCTATATACATTTTTTACGAATATTTTATATGGTTAAATTATATAAACTATTTAATGAATAATTTAAAGTCAATTAAATGTTTTCTATTTTTCAGAACTTTCCACCACCACGACACCCCCAACCCCCACCACCGGGGGGAGGGGAAGAAACTCTCTCCCTAACTTGGGGTATGGGGACTACCTGTCCTGGAGACCAGGTGAGGGGGGGGGGTGAGAGTAGAGGAAGAAGGCTGAGTGTGATGAGTGAATATGAGTGTGATGAGTGAATATGAGTGTGATGAGTGAATATGAGTGTGATGAGTGAATATGAGTGTGATGAGTGAATATGAGTGTGATGAGTGAATATGAGTGTGATGAGTGAATATGAGTGTGATGAGTGAATATGAATGTGATGAGTGAATATGAGTGTGATGAGTGTAATGAGTGTGATGAGTGAATATGAGTGTGATGAGTGAATATGAGTGTGCAGAGTGAATATGAGTGTGATGAGTGTGATGAGTGAATATGAGTGTGCAGAGCGAATATGAGTGTGATGAGTGAAAGTGAGTGAAAATGAGTAAAATGAGGGAAAATCATTGGAAATGAGTGAAAGTGAATGAAAAGGAGTGAAACTGAATGAAAAGGAGTGAAAATGAGACACTATGATTGAAAATAAGTAGCTAACATTATTCAATATAATTAAAACAATACACATTTATTTTGATTTCGTTAAAATATCACCCTACCATGACATCCTAGTAAACTCATCTCAATTCCTCCCCAGCTTATTCATCATGTTTAATTTTCAATAACATTGAATGCAGAAAAAGTAAATCAAATATTGGCAGTAAAAACCGTAGAGTTGAGCGAATTATATTTACTTGGTAATATTATTTGTATACTCTTTTGATCGGAATTTCTGTTTGTTTATGAAGTTACGAGTTCTTTTTCTTGCTATTTGGAAATAGAAAATGCATTAAACATTGCGCTGTAATTTCTTTGTAAATAATATGTATTTTATTTGTATTTATTCCCTTGTTTTTTGTAACTGTACCAATGATTAATAAATATTCAATGCAATTTACATATAATAATTACATATATAATTCATTTTTATTTAATATAACTTTAGTAATATTTTTGCTTTGATATTTAATATTAAATTAACACTTCTCTTATTGTAACGATATATTTGAAAATAAAAATTATTAATTATTGAAATAAATTTTCAATAATTAATTAATTACTATTATTTTTTTTTTTGCGATCGGTAAATATTGTTTTGATTTTGATACTCTAAATAGTAGAATGAATTTTGTTTCCTTACTTAATTAGAAATATGTTTGGATCTTGTCTAGATATCAAATATTTTCCTATTCTACCATTGGGAAAAATTATTATTACTGAATTATTTATTATTACTAATTAAAACATCAATTAACACATACGAATTAAATAACTAAATACGGGACAAAAATTACAATGGATCATTATTAAAATATGTTTTGTAATTGATGCGTTTTTCCAATTAATTAATTTCTTATCCATAAAGCAATTAATTTTCTTCAGTCTATAATATTAAATAAATAACGTATTCAAAGTTCAATAATATTGGTATTTGTTATTACTTAAACCTAATTATAATTTATATAAAAATGTTTGAATTTTTTATCCAAATTAATTGAATCGACAATAATTGAGTGGTAGCATTTATTCAAACCACAATGAATATTGTGAAATAATTTACTACATTGAATGAAATTGACTGTAAATAGATATTGTATGAATGTTCTTCACAGTAAGAGTTCATTCCATGTGGAATATTATTTGTATCTACTTGTAGAAACGAAAGACTGGTATTTAATGATTTAAAAGAAATATTCCGTAATCTGTACACCATTTTAAGATATTAAGATTATTAAAAATTAAATGTAAGTATAAATTTGAACACAGTTGTAAATCGAAAAATAATTATTTAGTTGTATATTTTAGCTATGGTATTTAATCATTTTATTAATGTTATTCATATATTTTACTTGTGTTTATTATATCTTAAATTAGGGTTATTTAATGTTTTAGATAAGTTATTAGCATATTACAGATGTTCTATTCACATATTTCAAATATTTTACCCATAACTATTCAATCATTCCCCCAGTGAATAAGAACAGCAGTCGCCTCCCAACCATCTCAGTGAGTCTGGTGGGGAGTCCCGGGGGAGAGGGGGAGTCGTCACCCCACAAAGAGGAGCTGTTGAGACGGGGAGAGGAAAATGGAGAGGCAAAGTCAGGTGGGTGGGGGTATTATTACATAGTCCAGATAATTACTTAGTTATAAAAATAATTCTAATATAGTTATGGCAATAATATTTATAAAAAAAACAATTCTTTCATAAAAGATATAATTATACTACCCAGCTAAATATAATAAGAATTTCAATATAATTATTTACTTTTAATACAATCATTCACTTTGTATTTAATTATTCACTATTCATTTGATTACCATAATATATTTAATCACAATCATAGCATAATAATTAATATTTTAAATCAAATTGAATAAGAGAAAAAAAAGAATTAAAATGAAAAAGTGAGGGTAATAAATTTCCTTCTTGCCATACAATTTCCCCGTTCACAGTCCCTAACTTTGAATGCATTTTCGCTGACTCAGCAAAATGTGTGTAGTTGTAATCTGGAGATACGATCTGCTTGATTTCAGAGGCTTTTGAAACTCGAACCACCTGTTGTCATTCGAAATTTGAACCTCTTAAAGGGATACGAGAGCTCTCAATGGAGCAAAAACTCGTGGAATTTAACATTTCAATCCTCTTATTTTAAAGGGAAAAGAATTAGTGCGATGATATTTAATACTTTGATTAGTGTGCTATTTAATACTTTGATTAGTGTGCTATTTAATACTTTGATTAGTGTGCTATTTAATACTTTGATTAGTGTGCTATTTAATACTTTGATTAGTGTGCTATTTAATACTTTGATTAGTATGCTATTTGATACTTTGATTAGTGTGCTATTTAATACTTTGATTAGTGTGCTATTTAATACTTTGATTAGTATGCTATTTAATACTTCGATTAGTTTGCGATTTAATACTTTGATTAGTGTGCTATTTAATACTTTGATTAGTGTGCTATTTAATACTTTGATTAGTGTGCTATTTAATACTTTGATTAGTGTGCTATTTAATACTTTGATTAGTATGCTATTTGATACTTTGATTAGTGTGCTATTTAATACTTTGATTAGTATGCTATTTAATACTTTGATTAGTATGCTATTTAATACTTTGATTAGTATGCTATTTAATACTTTGATTAGTATGCTATTTAATACTTTGATTAGTGTGCTATTTAATACTTTGATTAGTATGCTATTTAATACTTTGATTAGTATGCTATTTAATACTTTGATTAGTATGCTATTTGATACTTTGATTAGTGTGCTATTTAATACTTTGATTAGTATGCTATTTAATACTTTGATTAGTATGCTATTTAATACTTTGATTAGTATGCTATTTAATACTTTGATTAGTATGCTATTTAATACTTTGATTAGTATGCTATTTAATACTTTGATTAGTATGCTATTTAATACTTTGATTAGTGTGCTATTTAATACTTTGATTAGTGTGCTATTTAATACTTTGATTAGTATGCTATTTAATACTTTGATTAGTGTGCTATTTAATACTTTGATTAGTGTGCTATTTAATACTTTGATTAGTGTGCTATTTAATACTTTGATTAGTATGCTATTTAATACTTTGATTAGTATGCTATTTGATACTTTGATTAGTATGCTATTTAATACTTTGATTAGTATGCTATTTAATACTTTGATTAGTATGCTATTTAATACTTTGATTAGTGTGCTATTTAATACTTTGATTAGTGTGCTATTTAATACTTTGATTAGTGTGCTATTTAATACTTTGATTAGTGTGCTATTTAATACTTTGATTAGTGTGCTATTTAATACTTTGATTAGTATGCTATTTAATACTTTGATTAGTATGCTATTTAATACTTTGATTAGTATGCTATTTAATACTTTGATTAGTGTGCTATTTAATACTTTGATTAGTGTGCTATTTAATACTTTGATTAGTATGCTATTTAATACTTTGATTAGTGTGCTATTTAATACTTTGATTAGTGTGCTATTTAATACTTTGATTAGTATGCTATTTAATACTTTGATTAGTATGCTATTTGATACTTTGATTAGTATGCTATTTAATACTTTGATTAGTATGCTATTTAATACTTTGATTAGTATGCTATTTAATACTTTGATTAGTGTGCTATTTAATACTTTGATTAGTGTGCTATTTAATACTTTGATTAGTATGCTATTTAATACTTTGATTAGTGTGCTATTCAATACTTTGATTAGTATGCTATTTAATACTTTGATTAGTGTGCTATTTAATACTTTGATTAGTGTGCTATTTAATTCTTTGATTAGTGTGCTATTTAATACTTTGATTAGTATGCTATTTAATACTTTGATTAGTATGCTATTTGATACTTTGATTAGTGTGCTATTTAATACTTTGATTAGTGTGCTATTTAATACTTTGATTAGTGTGCTATTTAATACTTTGATTAGTATGCTATTTAATACTTTGATTAGTGTGCTATTTAATACTTTGATTAGTGTGCTATTTAATACTTTGATTAGTATGCTATTTGATACTTTGATTAGTATGCTATTTGATACTTTGATTAGTATGCTATTTAATACTTTGATTAGTGTGCTATTTAATACTTTGATTAGTGTGCTATTTAATACTTTGATTAGTATGCTATTTAATACTTTGATTAGTGTGCTAATTAATACTTTGATTAGTGTGCTATTCAATACTTTGATTAGTATGCTATTTAATACTTTGATTAGTGTGCTATTTAATACTTTGATTAGTGTGCTATTTAATACTTTGATTAGTGTGCTATTTAATACTTTGATTAGTGTGCTATTTAATACTTTGATTAGTGGGCTATTCAATACTTTGATTAGTGTGCTATTTAATACTTTGATTAGTGTGCTATTTGACACCAATCTTAAGAATATTATAAACTCAGTTGTGTCATTAATAGGCTATCTACCCAATTCATTATGTCCCGTATAATTCTACTAGTTGAAGTATGCTAACTGCTATCATATTTAGATACCAGAACACTTTCAAATAGCCTACTTATGACTTAATTGAATGCATGCAGGTATAGTTTATTAATAAATTATATGTTATTATTAATTTTCCATTGAACAAAAGAATTATTCATAGATGAGAAACTGTGATGAGTTTTTAGATTCCGTTATTGTGAAGATTTTCATTACAATAATAAACCCAAAACAATCATGTAATTACGTACAATATTTATTCAATTGATGAATAATGAGGATACTGATAATGATTGAATATATTGATCATATTTTCATAAGAGATGTTATTAATAATACCTGACACAGTTATGACATTTCGATGTCGATAATTAAATACAAGTAATTAATAAATATACGGAGTGAATCAAAAGCAACATACTTAATTCATTTGTTAATATAAATGAGTAAAACTTAGAGTATTGAGACAAACTATATTGAAAATAGAACATTTGGGAGATTATTTTTCTTATTTGTATTTTAAATGATATCTTCTAAATGATAGGCAAAGTTCGCTATAGAATTTCGTGCTCTTTTACTTGTTGTACCATCACCTCCTCCAGGATTTTTTCTATCACCTCAAAATTTCAAGAAAGTAGGATATTCCACATTTCTGTTTTTCAGTTGCTGTATGGTTTTTAGTTGTACAATGCTTGGATTTAAGATATCCTAATGGAAAACAGTTAACATCTAAACGAGATATAAAACACTTCCCAAAGTGTCTTCCAAAAGAATTAGTTTCTCGATAGTGTGGGCGGTTACTCCATTTTGTTTCGAGAATAATCCGAATTCCCACTCTTTAGTGATCAACAATAGAAATTCGAAATCAAGTCTTCAATATCTAACACTAATCACAGTGCAAGTTATATTCGAGATCATCATTGTAGTAATGTGAGGACCAAGTACCGTACTTTACAATGGCGTTATGTGTAAACAAGTTTTTTTTTTTTTTTGATAGCTCTTGAAGGATTACTGTAATCACTAGTGAATGTTACTCAAGCAAAGAAAATGTATGCTGAATAACAGTAAAAAAGATGAAATTTTTACTTTTGCAAAAAAAACGGAGAAGATGTCTAGAAAAAGAGCATTACATTGTCTCGTAAGCTGTGGCTATCATTTAAAAGGTATTACTTTTAAATACATATTAGGAAAAATAATAATAATATTATAAATAATAAAATAAAAGATCCCAAATGTTCTCTTAACATCGATTTTTGTCTCTATACTCTAGGTTTACTAGTTCTTATTTTATATTTGTTTTTAAATCACCCTGCATAATATTTTGTTAAAATATATTTTGAAAATTGTAATTTCCTTTGTTTTTCCCACAGGTGCTGCTCTGAATTTTCAAATCGGTACCATAGTTTGTTGGGTCCTCTGCTCTTTGATATCAGCCCTATCATGCTGCACGATATTGGAGCTGAAATGGTCCATGCTATGCGCAATTAAGTGGTCCAAGTTATCAATACTACAGTGGTCCAAGATACCACTGCTAAAGTGGTCCAAGGTATCAATTATAAAGTGGTTTCAGGTATCAATACTACAGTGGTCCAAGGTATCAATACTACAGTGGTCCAAGGTATCAACAGTATCTATGTTTCTAGTATGGGTTTTCAATCGCATTTTTAAATTAACCATCCCATCAAAATATTATATTTTGTTTTCCAAGCACTTTTTCAATTATGCTCCAAAAATGCTAAATCCTGACCGTAAACTGCTAAATCCTGACCGTAAACTGCTAAATCCTGACCGTAAACTGCTAAATCCTGACCGTAAACTGCTAAATCCTGACCGTAAACTGCTAAATCCTGACCCTAAACGGCTAAATCCTGACCCTAAACGGCTAAATCCTGACCCTAAACTGCTAAATCCTGACCCTAAATTGCTAAATCCTAACCGTAAACTGCTAAATTTTGACCCTGAACTGCTAAATCCTGACACTAAAATGCTAAACCCTGACACTAAACTGCTAAATCCTGACACTAAAATGCTAAATCCTGACACTAAACTGCTATATCCTGACACTAAACTGCTATATCCTGACACTAAACTGCTATATCCTGACTCTGCACTTCAGTACCCTGGCAATAATTTACAG
>CANNZV010005622.1:0-25264 GCA_947561585.1 Caprella mutica | reverse complement strand
AGACGTCTGAGAAAAGGAAGAAATATATTATTCATACTATCAACATACATCAAGTACTACACTATCTTTGCTAGAGATACTCACAGCTAGGCCAGCAATCTCCTCTCTAGCAATTGGAGTGATGCTTTCAATTGAAGACGTCTGAGAAAAGGAAGAAATATATTATTTACTATCAACATACATCAAGTACTACACTATCTTTGCTAGAGATACTCACAGATGGGCCAGCATTCTCCTCTCTAACCAATTGGAGTGATGCTTTCAATTGAAGACGTCTGAGAAAAGGAAGAAATATATTATTATACTATCAACATACATCAAGTACTACACTATCTTTGCTAGAGATACTCACAGCTAGGTCAGCAATCTCCTCTCTAGCAATTGGAGTGATGCTTTCAATTGAAGACGCCTGAGAAAAGGAAGAAATATATTATTTATACTATCAACATACATCAAGTACTACACTATCTTTGCCAAAGATACTCACAGCTAGGCCAGCAATCTCCTCTCTAGCAATTGGAGTGATGCTTTCAATTGAGGACGTCTGAGAAAAAGAAGAAATCAATTATTTATACTATCAACATACATCATGTACTACACTATCTTTGCTAGAGATACTCACAGCTAGGCCAGCAATCTCCTCTCTAGCAATTGGAGTGATGCTTTCAATTGGAGACGTCTGAGAAAAGGAAGAAATAAATTATTTATACTATCAACATACATCAAGTACTACACTATCTTTGCTAGAGATACTCACAGATGGGCCAGCAATCACCTCTCTAGCAATTGGAGTGATGCTTTCAATTGAAGACGCCTGAGAAAAGGAAGAAATATATTATTATACTATCAACATACATCAAGTACTACACTATCTTTGCTAGAGATACTCACAGATGGGCCAGCATTCTCCTCTCTAGCAATTGGAGTGATGCTTTCAATTGAAGACGTCTGAGAAAAGGAAGAAATATATTATTTACTATCAACATACATCAAGTACTACACTATCTTTGCTAGAGATACTCACAGATGGGCCAGCATTCCTCCTCTCTAGCAATTGGAGTGATGCTTTCAATTGAAGACGTCTGAGAAAAGGAAGAAATATATTATTTATACTATCAACATACATCAAGTACTACACTATCTTTGCTAGAGATACTCACAGCTAGGCCAGCAATCTCCTCTCTAGCAATTGGAGTATGGATGGCGCGCCAAAACACCGACGAACTGCATGGCGGCAACGGCAATGACCGCCTTCTTGGCGAAGCCGGGTTTGACAACCTCTTACGGCGATAACAGGCAATGACACACTGCTCGGCGGGACCGAGGCAGACTGGCTTTATGGCGGAGCCGATGACGACTTTATTCGCGGCGGCACGAACTTTGGCCTGACCGCGGATCGCCTCTTTGGCGAGGATGGCAATGACACCCTGCTCGGCGAAGGCGGATTTGACCGGCTCGAAGGGCGGGGCGGGCAATGATATGCTCGACGGCGGCGCGCAGGCCGATAACCTTTATGGTGGCGATGGTGAGGATACTTTGCTGGGCGGTGAAGGGCTCGACCGGCTGTTTTCCGGCAACGACAACGACCTCGCCATGGGCGGCGACGGCAACGACGGCATGTTCGGAGAGTTCGGCAATGACACGCTTTATGGCGAGGACGGCAATGACCGCTTCTTTGGCGGGCAAGGCAATGATCTGATCTTTGGCGGCGCTGGCACGGACACGGTTTATGGCGGCTCTGGCTTTGACACGATTGACGGTGGCACCGGCAATGACCTGCTGTTTGGGCGTTTCAACGCGGATACGTTTGTGTTCCTTGACGGGCATGGCAACGACACGATTGGTGATTTTGCCTCGGGCAATAATTTTGAGCGGATTGACCTGAGTGGCATCAGCGCGATCAATCCCTGGCCGACCTGGAGCTGGGCAATGCCAGCAGCGGCGCGGCGACGCAGTCGGGCGCGAATGTGCTGATTGATACAGGCGGCGGCAATCAGATCACGTTGAACAACGTGATGCTGGCGGATCTGGATGGGTTTGATTTTACGTTCTGAGGGTGAAGGGGGTGCTGGCCAATCACAGCCGACCTGAGCAAATCCCATCACGTCATTCGCACCCAAACCGCCACCTTGGCCAAACTAAGATCGGACAACGAAGAAAATACAATCCATCGCAACCGGTTCACAATCCGGAAAAGCTCGAATATGATTCGAGGCGAAGCCGTATCGCTCGGAAACAGTGTTTACGACTTCGCCTCAGGCCCTTGTGCAGTGCAAACCAAACAAGGGCCTGGGGTTTCAACGCAACTTTGCGCAAAACCCCATCCTCTTAGAAAGAACCGTGCGTCCTTGCGCGGCTTCAGCAACCAATAGATGTGGGGAAAAGTGATTTTGCCAAAAAGATCGACAATTCATATGCCAAATTTAACATCGCAACATTTACTCGCCGTGGTTTCAGACTTTCATCTGAATATTAACTCAATATTATCCAATCCCCAATATTTTTCTCGTTATTGGTGTTATTTTTTTGAAAACCCTCCACCGTAAGTAATTCTAATAATTCAATATTCGAAACAATCTAAAATCTTCACCAAATTTGTTCATAGTTGGAACACAATCGAAAACGAGAGTTACCCCACGTTAGTTACTCACCATTCGTGAGCTCGCTCGGAAAGCAGTCCCGCAAGGGTTAATTAACCAGGCCTTTAGGCCGAACACGATGAAAGGAAGTATAATGGAACATCGTATCCTTTGGACTTTCACAACACTCTTTGGATTTTACGCTGCTCCCAAGCAATATTGGGAAAGGCCGATAGAACCCATAAAATTCCGCAATAGACACTAATTCTGTAACTCGTTTTGCAGAGTGGGATATTGCGATGGTCCTCTCTCAGCCATCATTTTCTGACATAGCTTTTCTTGGCCCCTCCAAGGACCGCTGCAAAGCAGACTCGAAAAGCTCTCCCGGATAACAAGGGCCAACCTCACAGATATTTCTTTGAGATGGCGTTTAATCCCAATTTGCAAAACATAAGGTCGATCCATGCGCTCCAACGCTGGATCGGCCAACCTGTCAACGGCGGCGTAAAACCCTGCCATTGGGGCGGAGCAAAAGTCGGCCACTTGGTGTCGCGCCTTGGGGCGTGATGCCCTCAAATAGCAAGCACGTTCCAAGGCGCTTGGCCGTCAGGCCAATCTGATGTGTTAGGTTTTGGCGATCCGGGATTTGCTCTGATTTAGCCTGTAGCTTTCACCGTTCATTTCCAAGATGTTCACATGATGGGTCAACCGGTCCAGCAGTGCGCCTGTAAGGCGTTCGGTACCGAAGGTTTCTGTCCATTCTTCGAACGGGAGGTTGCTGGTGATCAGGGTTGAGCCGCGTTCGTAGCGCTGCGAGATAAGCTCGAACAGCAGTTCCGCGCCGGTCTTGCTGAGTGGCACGAAGCCCAGTTCATCGATGATCAGCAGCTTCACCTTGGCCAGTTGTCGCTGCAATCGCAGCAGGCGCTTCTCATCTCTGGCTTCCATCAGTTCATTGACCAATGCTGCCGCTGTGACAAAGGCCACCGGCAGCCCCTTTTGACAAGCCGCCAAACCCAGCCCGAGGGCGACATGGGTCTTGCCAGTGCCTGAGGGGCCAAGCGCGATGACGTTTTCCTGGCGCTCGATCCATTCACAGCGGGCCAGCTCGAGCACCATCATCTTGTTCAGCGAGGGGATGGCTTTGAAGTCGAAGCTATCGAGGCTTTTGACGGCCGGGAACTTTGCAGACTTGATCCTGCGCTCGACCATGCGCCTTTCCCGGTCGATCAGTTCGAGCTCGGTCAGCCGGGCCAGGTAGCGCACATGGTCCACGCCCTCGGCGGCACAGATGCGTGCCTGCTTGTCATGCTCACGCAGGAAGGTTGGCAGGCGCAAAGTCTTGAGGTGATGGGTTAATAACAGCTCTGGTGCATCCGTCATGCCCCATCTCCCGCCAGCAAGCTCATGTAGGATGATACCGCCGTTGTGGCGATATTGGTTCTGGGCAGGAACGGGTAAACATCCAGATCCAGTCTCGGTGGCCGTCGTTCCACCCGGCACAGCAACAGATGTTTGATCGCGTCGAAGCTGACCGCTCTCATCTGCAACGCGTCTTTGATGGCAGCGTGCAGCATATCCAGTTCAAAACGTTCCAAGAGGCGTAACACCTGCACGTACTCGCGCTTGCCTGCTTTGCCTTGGCGGGCCTCCAACAACTGCTGGAGCGTGGCGAAGGCTTCCGGCAACTCCCAGTTTTGCAATGGTGCCGCCTGATCAAAGGACATGATCTTGCGCTCGATGAGAGGCAGGTAGTGTACCGGGTCGAACATCATGTCGCCCGTGTCATAGGAGCGGGGATGGTCCGCGATGACCTCAGCGGCGCACCCGATGACGACACGGTCAACGAAGCCCTTGATCCAGACCTCACGGTGGCCATAGGCAACCGGCACAGAGTAGTCATTGCCGCGATAGCGCACCATAGATGTCGACGTCACCTGACCACTTTGCAGATCACAGGCTTCAAAGGGGGCGGCAGGCAAGGTGCGCATCGCGGTCAGATCAGCTTCCAGCCGTTCACCGATGCTGATCTTGTGACCACGCAAGATGTTGGCTTGCCGTTTGCGACATTGTTCTTCCAGATACTCGTTGAACGCATCCCAGGTGGCGAAGCGTGGCATTGGCACCATGAAGTTGCGCCGTCCGTAGCCAACCAGTCCTTCAACCTTGCCTTTGTCATTCCCTTTGCCGGGGCGACCATATCGGTCCCCGATCACGTAATGCGACAGCATCGCACTGAACCGCTGTGTGCGGTTGCGCGTGCCATCCGGCATGATCTTGGCCACAAGGCAGCGGTCATTGTCGTATAGAACGGAACGTGGCACCGCACCGAAGAAGGCAAAGGCATGCACATGCCCATCAAGCCAAGTCTCGGTATTTGCAGCAGGATACGCGCGAATATAACAGGCATCGCTGTGCGGCAGGTCAAAGGCAAAGAAGTGCGCCTTCTGTTCAATCCCGCCGATCACAACCAACGCTTCGCCAAAATCCGCCTGACCGTGCCCCGGCGGATGGCTCAACGGGACAAACATCTCCCGTGACCCGCGCTTGCTGGATCGCACGTAATCTTTGACAATCGTGTAACCACCATCGAACCCGCACTCGGCGCGTAAACGTTCAAAGATGCGCTTGGCTGTGTGGCGCTGTTTGCGTGGCCGAGCCTTGTCTTCGGTCAACCAGCTATCAATCTGGCCTGTGTAAGGATCAAGCTTGGGCCGCTTGATCGGCGCAGTTCGACGGTATCCAGGCGGCTCAGAGTACGTCAACATCTTCGAAACGCTATCCCGGCTGATCCCAAAATCCCGAGCAATCTGACGCCCGCTCAACCCTTCCTCAAAGTGAGCGTGACGAACCTTCAAATACAAATCCACGGTGAATATCCCCAAGCCCTCCCATCAAATGAAAGGGCAAAAGTGGACGACTTTTACGCCGCCCGCGACAACACAATGCCGCCGCTACCGTGGCCGAGTATTGCTCCGCCGTTCACACAGAATTCGTATTTTCTATATAAATTGGGATAGCCCTTTCAGGACCCGGCCCACACGGCTGATTTGCCGATATGTTGGATCAGGTAATCCATGAACACGCGTACTTTGGCGGAAACCACGTTGCTTTTCGGATAAATCAGCCAAAGCGCGGGATTATCCGCAAGCGTATAGTCGGGCAAGACCCGCACCAGCGTTCCCTCGCTCAATTCGCTATGCACCGCCCATAGGGAGTTGATTGAAATACCCGCGCCTTTCACCGTCACGCGCGTTTGGGTCAACCCGTCGTTCACAATCATCCGCCCTGCCGCGCGGCGTGGCACAAATTCGGCTTTGGTCCCTTCCATGGACACCAGCGCCCGTGGCTCCAAATTCTGAAAGGCGATCAACCTATGTGACACCAGATCCTCTGGGGTGGCGGGCGTGCCGTATTTTTTCAAATAATCAGGCGCTGCACATAAAACCCGCGTGTCATCGGCCAGTTTACGCGCTGTCAGGCTGCTGTCCGCCAACACAGAATTGCGCAGCGCCAGATCATAGCTACCCTCGATCAGATCAAACTGGGCGTCCGATAAATGCAGATCAAGCGTTAGGTCTGGGTAGGTATCCATGAAAGCAGGCAACAGCGGCGCGATATAAAGCTGGGCAAAGGTGCTGGGCGCTGCAAACCGCAGCGTGCCGCCAATCTCTGCCTTGCCTTTGCCAAAAGCGGCAAGTGCAGCTTCTTCCTGCGCGATCATCTCACGGGCATAGGGCAGGAAATCGTGCCCTTCCAATGAAACCGAGACTTTGCGCGTGGAGCGATGCAACAGCTCTGCCCCCAACAGGGTTTCAAGTTTCGCCAACCGCGCACTTGCCACCGCCGGCGCCATCCCAAGGGTTCGCCCCGCCGCACTGATGTTCAGGGTTTCAGTCGCAAGGACAAAGAGGCGGAGGCTTTGTGTGTCCATATTTTATAGATTTCCGGAATACTGAATTCAATTTCGGCCCATTTATATATTCAGACAGAGGTATAGATCAAAGGTCAAGACAGAATGGAGGTTGTGATGACCCAGACAGCAACAGTGAACTATCACGTGCACAAACCCGAACGGCAGGCGTTTGAACTGGATGCGGGCGGCATTGTCGGCAACCTGATCGCGCCAGAACTGAAGCCGACCCAGGTCCAGGTCCGTAACGCGCGTGCTCACCGCTCAACCGCTTCGTTTCACGCCGACGCAGTTGCGTTTGCGCTGGCCCCAACAAAGGCATCGTTTTGCGACAAAGATGACAAGTGGCAAGCGGCATATAACACTGAACTTACAGCACTTTTGACCCGCAAACTGGATGCCAAAGAGGTTATCATCTTCGATCACACCATTCGCGTGGACGACCCGGATGCGGCACGCAAACCTGCGCGAAATGTGCACAGCGATTATAGTGTGGATGGCGCAGAACAGCGGCTGATCGACATTCTTGGCGCAGACAAAGCCGCTGAGTGGAGCGCAGGCCATTACGCGTTTATCAACGTCTGGCGACCGATTGAGACCCCGATCAACTCAGCCCCCTTGGGATTCGTCCTGCCCTCAAGCGTTGCGCCCAAAGACTGGATCCTGCTTGACCTCATCTACCCTGACCGGACAGGTCAGATCATGGGGCTGGCCGCAAACCCCGACCATCAGTGGATTTACATGTCCAGAATGACCCCGGATGAGGTCGCCTATTTCAACATCTTCGACAATCAGGGTCGGCCTTCCATCGGGCATTCCGCGTTGGATATGGTGGAAGACCCAAACATCACGACCATCAGAAAAAGCATTGAAAGTCGCACCTTAGTGCGCTTTGCCTGAAGTAGCCCGCGCCATGACAACATGAACAAATGAAAAGAGAACCCCATGACCAAGACAATCCTTATCACCGGATCGACAGACGGCATCGGCCTTTTGACTGCACAAAATCTCGCAAAGGAAGGGCACAAAATTCTGTTGCACGGGCGCGGTGCGGCTAAATTGGAAGCTGCCGCAAGCGAAATTGGCGGCGATGTCGAAACCTATGCCGCTGATCTGTCGCGCATGGCCGACTTGCAAACCTTCGCCGCCGAGGTGCGCGAAAAACACGACCGCCTTGATGTGCTGATCAACAACGCTGGCGTGCTCAAGATTGCAAATACCAAAGCCGAAGGGGGCCACGATGTCCGCTTCATGGTGAACACCTTTGCACCCTACGCGCTGACCCGTGCTTTGCTGCCGATCATCCCTGAGGACGGTCGCATTGTGAACCTATCCTCTGCTGCCCAAGCGCCGATTGATCTGGCCGCAATGCGCGGGGAAAAACCGCTTGGCCACAATGATGCCTATGCCCAAAGCAAGCTCGCCATCACCATCTGGACCCGCGAATTGGCAAAGGAACTGGCAGACGGGCCTGTGGTTGTCGCCGTCAATCCCGGCTCCTTGCTGGCCTCGAAAATGGTCAAGGAAGGCTACGGAATTGCAGGCAATGATCTGTCCATCGGCGCAGACATCTTGCGAGAAGCCGCCCTTGGCGCATCCTTCGCAGACGCAACAGGCAAGTACTTCGACAACGACAGCGGCCGATTTGCGCAACCCCATTCAGCCGCACTGGACACGACACACTCCGCGCAAGTGATGCAAGGCATTGAGGATGCTTTGAAATCCCTAAGCTGAATGCCGAGAAGCCCGCTTAACCTCGGGCGCCTCACTCCACTTCGATCTGAGTCCTACCTTAATCTGGCGACAAGCGTGGCCGGACATCCACAGAGGAACACCCCTGATATATGAGAACTTCCAAACCTTCGACGTAAAGGCCAAAGACGCCATCGCATCTGCCACATCGCGGTAGACTTGCTACTTACCGCAAAACGACAAAGAAACGCACCTGTCGCAAAAAGCAGAACCATGTGTCGTGTTATTATATAGTGAAGTGGCGGACCGAGGAGGATTCGAACCCCCGACCCCCTGATTCGTAGTCAGGTACTCTATCCAGCTGAGCTATCGGTCCACTGCCGCGCGGTTTAGGCCCTTGGGAATTGGTTTGCAAGCCCAGAATACACCACATGTGCAATTCTATTCCTGCACCTAAAGCGCCCCATCCCCTTTTGGCAGGCTCAACTCAAATGCCGTGCCCTCAGGGCCCGTGTGATCCAACGTCAGCTGGCCGCCATGGCCGCGCACCAGCTCCTCAGCGATGGCAAGCCCCAGACCAGAACCGCCCTTGCGCGCGCCACCCTGAAACGGGGTGAACAGATGCTCTTGCGCTTTGGCAGGCAGGCCGGGGCCAGTGTCGCGTACCGTGATCAACCAGGTGGTGAATGTCTCTTCCGCAGCGATCACAATATCGCCCCCGTCCCCGGTGGCCATCAGCGCCTGGCGGGCGTTGCGCACCAGATTTGCCAAGACGCGGTACAGCTGTTCGGGGTCCGCGCGCACCATCAGACCAGCGGGAATATCTTGGGCAAACCGGATGTTCGCATCTCCTGCAGCCAATTGCTCGCCCTCAATCACATCTTCAACCACCTCGGCAATATTAACCATGGTCAGCGTTGGGCCCGGTTCTTCCGCCTTGCCAAAGGCCAGCGTGCTTTCGCACAGATGCACAGCGCGGGTGATCGACCCCACCAGCTTGGGCGCCATACGCTTGACCGTGGGATCTTCGGACATTTCGATGCGGTCTGTGAACAATTGTGCCGAGGTCAGGATGTTGCGCAGATCATGGCTGATCTTGCTCACCGCGGACCCCAATTGCGCCAGCCGTTCCTTTTGCTTGAGCGCCTGAGTGAGGTCGGTTTGCAAGGTCTTGAGCGCCTCTTCCGCCTCACGCAGCTCCGTTACACCTGCACGCGGGGTGATGATGCGACGCGCATCTTCTGGGGCCGCAGCATAGCGTTGCATATGGCCCACCACATTCTTGATCGGGCGCACCAGAAAAATGCGCATGGCCACAAACAACAACACCGCCGTAAAGACAGAGATCACGGCAGACAGGATCAAAATCCGTATCCCATAATCAATCATCGCAGCCCTAAGCGGCGCAGTCTCCATGGTCACTTCGATCAGCAATCCAGCCTCACGGACCGGCTCCCCCAGCACGCGGATGACTTCGTTTTCTGGGCGAAACAGGCGTCCGACCGCGTCCCGGATCAGAACAATGGGCCCCGCATCGCGCAGATCAAAGGTGCCCTGTACCGTTTGCGGCATTTCAGAGGATAGCATCAATTGGCGCACCTCATTGCGGCGCAACACCACGTTGAAAACCTCAGCGTTTTCAAGCAGTTCTTCTTCCAGTGCGGGGTCTAGCATTTCATCCGCCAACAGGGCGAGCGAGGCAATCTGCGCCCGCTCCAGCCGGTTCAGCATATAGTCTTCGCGAAACCGCGCGATGGAGGGGACAAAGATCAGGATTTCCGCCAGCATCACAAAGATGGTGGTCAGAATCAGCAATCGCCCTGAAAGAGAGTTAATCATGCCATGGCCCCCAAAATGGGATGGCGGGTGGGGCATCGTCGCAGACGTGCGTCACCCCCAATCATGGGACAAACCGTTGCACAAAACCGACCACCCGCTTGACCATTGCGCTCTCAAACAGGCGCGGGCTGAAATAGGCGCCTGCCGCGCGTTTGTTGATTTCGCCAATTGTTGGATAAGGGGCCACCATGGCCGCAATCTGGCTCATCTTCATGTTGTTGGCCAGCGCCAGCGCCCAGAGGTTAATCAGCTCGCCTGCCTGATAGCCCACGATGGACGCACCAACAGGCCGCCCTTTCACCACCATGACTTTGATCAGACCCTTGGTCTTGCGCTCCGAAATAGCTCGGTCGTTGTGGGTGTAGTGAAAACGCACGACTTCCAGCCTATCGCCATGGACCTCGCGCGCTTCCGCATCGCTCAGGCCCACCTGCGCCAGTTCCGGGTCCGTGTAGGTGGCCCAGGGGATATGGCTGGTCTTTGCCTTTGACGGCAGGCCAAACAGCATGGACCGGATAATGACACCCGCATGATACCCCGCCACATGGGTAAATTGCAGCCCGCCGGCCACGTCCCCAATGGCATAGACTTTGCGATTGGTGGTGCGCAGTGCTGCGTCTACCTTGATGCCTGTGCGGCTGGTTTCAATGCCGGCCTTTTCTAGGTCCAACTTGTCCGTATTGGCCTTGCGCCCAACAGCCATCAGCATGTGAGAGCCTTTGAAGATGCGCCCGTCCTTGGCCTCCACCTCGATGGCCCCGGCTTTGCCACGAATTTCTGCGGCCATTGCGTCTTCTTCAATGACAACCCCTTCGTCGCGCAGCGATTGCAGGACCACCTCAGCCAGTTCCGGGTCATCCTTGCCCAGCGCCTTGGCGCCTTCGATGACTGTGACTTTGCACCCCATACGGATATGCGCCTGCGCCATTTCCATGCCGATGGGGCCACCGCCAATGATCAGCAGGTGCTTCGGCTTGTCGCGCAGCTCAAACAGGGTTTCGTTGGTCTCATAGGGTACCGTCTCCAATCCGGGGATCGGCGGCACCAGCGGGGCAGAACCTGTCGAAATCACAATCCGGCGTGCCTTGATCACCGCGTCTCCGGCCTGCACCTCATTGGCCGAGATAAAGCGGCCAAATTCAAGGATCACGTTGACACCCAATCCTTCAAAGCGTTCCGGGCTGTCCACGGGCGCGATCTGCGCGATCACATCCGCCACGTGATCCTTGGCCGCTGCATAATCCACTGCGCCAGCGGCATCTTTCACCCCATATTGGCTTGCGTGTTGCTGCCCATAGGCCGCCTTTCCCGTCGCAATCAGCGCCTTTGAGGGGACACAGCCATAGTTCAGGCAATCGCCCCCCATCTTGTGCCCTTCCAGCAGCACCACATCCGCCCCCATCTGCGAGGCTCCCGCTGCCACTGACAATCCACCAGAGCCGCCTCCGATGACCAGTACATCCGTCTTGATATGGTTCATGCTGACAGGTCCTTTTTGCCCGTGACCTTCTTGATCACAACAGGCAATACCGACAATGCGCAGAGCCCCAGAATTGGCAAGAGGATATGCGGCTCAAAGATAATTCCCAGATTGGGGCTTTCGCCTTTGGCAAAGACCTCTCCCAATCCCGCACCCACCGACGTGTAAACCAGGCCGCCGGGCATAATCCCGAAAAATGTCGACACCACAAACCGATAAAGCGGCACACCCAGGAACGCGGGGATCAGATTAGCCACAAAAAACGGCACGGCGGGGACCAGCCGGATAAAGAACAGCATCGACCACTGATTTTCATCAATCCCCTGCCTGATCTTCGCGATCTTCCCGTCAGACGCATCCATGCGCGCACGCAGCCGATCCCCCAGCCCCCAACGCGCAGCGAGGAAAATCACAACTGCCCCGGCGGTGGCCCCAATCACGTTGAACAACACGCCCGGAAACAACCCAAACAGAAACCCGCCGGTCAGTGTGGCAATCGCCGCCCCAGGCAACGAAAACGCAACAATCACCATATAAAGCAGCATAAACCCCAACGCGGTCAGCAGATAATTGCTGTCCCGAAAGGCAATCAACGCCTCGCGATTGTCGCGCAATGCCTCAAAACTGAGGTAATCACGCAGCGTAAACGCGCCAATCGCCGCCACCACTGCAATGGCAATCAACGGGACATACCGCATAAACGTGGGCTTTTGATCGTCCGGCTGGGTCATCTCAGTCATCTTTCTGGGCCTCTCGGTGTCAAAGGCATCTTCTGCCTACACCGTAAATGGCGGGTTGGGGGGCACGGCGACAGACATATCACGCGCGATTGATGTAGAGTGTGCTAATCCACGCACAGAACGCCCAAACCCAGCCCGGATTGAAACATTTTCACGCCCCACCCACCGATTTATTGCAAATGCCCGAATTTCTGCCCCTAACCGTTTGACTTGAACACAACACGGCAGTAATGACCGGGTCTGAATTGACGCTGATCTGGGCGAATCCCGCCCGCCAGCATGGTATTTGTGGAGACAGGGCATGAAACGCACCTTTCAACCTTCCAACCTCGTGCGCAAGCGGCGCCACGGTTTTCGCGCGCGCATGGCCACCAAAGCAGGCCGCAAGATCATCAACGCACGCCGTGCCCAGGGCCGGAAGTCGCTGAGCGCGTAATCCGCGCTTGATCGAGGCGAAAGACATGACACCGCCGGAGGCACCCAAGGATGGCATCACCGCCGCCCAAGGGGATCAGCCCCCGGCGGTGTCTTCGCGTTTGCACGCCCCCCAATTGGCAACCCTGCAAAAACGCAGCGACTTTCTGCGCGCGGCCCGCGCAGCGCACAAGGCAACACCCGGATTTGTCCTGCAAATGCGCAAACGCAGCGCAGAAGAAAACACCGCTGAGATCCGCGTCGGCTTCACCTGCTCCAAGAAAGTCGGCAATGCCGTGGCCCGCAACCGCGCCAAGCGCCGCTTGCGCGAAATCGCTCGGCTGATCCTGCCCACCCACGGGCAGCCCGGCGCGGATTACGTGCTGATCGGGCGCAAACACGCGACCGCCACCCTGCCCTTTGCCCAACTTCAAGACGATCTGCGCAACGCCCTGACAAAACTGCACAGTCCAAAACCGTGACACCGCTGGCCCATCTCCTGGCCCTTCCGGTGCGGGCCTACCGCCTGATTTTCAGCCCGTGGGTGGGCTTTAACTGTCGCTATGATCCGACTTGTAGCGCCTATGCCCTTGAGGCCTTGCAAAAACACGGCGGGGTCAAGGGCGCATGGCTTGCCGCCCGGCGCATTGGCCGCTGCCACCCGTGGGGCGGGCGCGGCATTGATAACGTGCCGGATTAAAGCGCCTTTAGGTCCACAAAATGGGGTCGTCCAAATGCGCGCGATCCTCGCGCGTGGGCATCTGGTGCGCCGCTTTGCCTGTCAGGGTCAGCGCCACATCCTCATAAAACCCGTCATCATCAAAATACCAATTATGCGAATAGCGGAAATCCTGATCGCGCGAGTCAACCTTGTCAAAATACTGCTCCGCACAGCGCACATCGTGATGGCCATTGGCCACCAGATCAGGCAACCCGGCACGGCCCAAACGGGGCCGCAAGCCATTGATAAACTTTGACAGTTTTAACACTCGATCCGCTGGCGAATAGTAATTGGTCACCCGATTTGCGCGCAGGTCCATTACCAAACTCCCCCAGGCCCCGGACCGCATCCATTCGTCATCCACATCTGCAGCCACCGCCAGCATCTGATCAATCCCCCATCGCCGCGCACCCGGCGCATCGCCCACGCCAGAAAACCCGCGCGATGCCAGATAAAACCCCATTGAGTGCGCCAGCACATGGATTTTCATGCGCGGCGTCTCATTAAGGAACATCGCAATGCCTTCGGTCACCAGATAGGGGGCCACCGTCTTGGCGTCTTCGCGGTCCTTATCATAGGCATGTTTGCTGCCATCACTGGGCCAGTCATAACCGATCACCGCACCGCGATAGCCGTTGTCGCGCAAGCCTTCTTCGATCTTGCGCTGGCGCGCAATCATCTCGCCCTGATCTGTGTTGAACCCATGTACAAAGACCAGCAGCTCCGGCACCTCAGCCTGCGCCAACACCTTGGCCTTCCAATCATCCTTGTCCTTAATATCATCGCTATCCGCTGTACGGCTGCTGGCTGAGATTTCGATGTATCGGGTCAAAGTGGCTGGATTGATGGTAAATTTGTTTGTGCGGGAGTTGAACGCGCGCCGCGTGAAAAACAGGTTGGTAAAATGCAACTGGAAGTATAGGTGCGTGCGGGCCAATCTCCAATCCTAGAATTCCCCTGCTTGGAGCGGGTCTTGTGCGGTGCTACATTTAAGCGATGTCAGAGAACCGGTTTTTCACTTTCCTATGGCGTTTCAACGCAATTGCAATCGCTTTGGCGGTTTCGACCTTGTTGGCTATCTGGTATGGGAGTTGACCCGCGACTGGCGGCGCGCGCTTTTTCCGACCCAGACCACACAGGTGCTGAACGTCGCACCCGAGGCGCAGGCCGCAGATGCCGAAACCCCGGCGCAGGTCGTGCAAAACGCCCGCTTTGGAGCGCCGAATGATACGGCAACGGCAGGCATCTATGCCCTGCCCCAATATGTCGAACAGGTCTATGAAAAACCGTGGCATCAGCAAGGAAAGTGGTGGCAATCGGGTAAACTTTTTGATTGTGGACACCAACGTCCAATCTCAGCGCTGGTTGTTTGTGCAAGAACCCAGCCGGCTGATCACCGATGTGCGGGCCCTTTGGCACACGCCAGATACTGGCGTACGGCAGTTCATCGGTCACGTCCTGCATTTGATTGAGGATGACACCAACAACGATCAGCGGCTTTCGCGCAGTGATTTTGGCACGCTTTACTACGTGACACCGACGTGGGCCGCTCCTTTGAAGATCAGCGATCAGGTGCGCACGCTCTTGGAAGTGAAGGTCACAGATCGCGGCAGTCTTGATGTGATCACCACGGGGTCAAGCCAGACACTTCTGAACGCTTCACCTTGCCGGGGCGACCCCTGCGTTTGAGATGGTATTGCGTTAAGACTTCACCGCGCCCTGTCTTTACACTTCGACTCCGTGCAGGCCCGGTGCACCAACGGTGTACAGCCTGTGCACGGATTGTGATCGCGCCGCACCACGACCCCAGGCGCGTTAACCAAATAAAGTGCGGCGCAACACCGTTTTGGCGTGATTGATCGCGCCTGTCATTTGCTCTATGTCCGCCCCATGCTTGACCAACCTGATGACATCCACCCGCTCTTTGCTGGCGCGCCGCAGACCACCGAATTCAAGAAGCTGCGCAAGCGCATCGTGCGCCAAACGGCGCGAGGCGATTGAGCAATATGGCATGATCCAAGAAGGCGCGCATGAACCTGATGCACCAAAGGCGCGGTGGCTGGTTTGTCTCTCTGGTGGCAAAGACAGCTACACCCTGCTTGCCATCCTGCACGAATTGCAGTGGCGCGGCCTGCTGCCGGTTGAGCTGCTGGCCTGTAATCTCGATCAAGGCCAACCCGGCTTTCCGGCAACGGTTCTGCCCGCGTTCCTTGAACGTATGGGCGTGCCGCACCGGATAGAATATCAGGACACCTATTCCATCGTGATGGATAAAATCCCTGCGGGGCGCACGTTTTGTTCGCTGTGCTCACGTCTGCGGCGCGGGCATTTGTACCGGATCGCACGGGAGGAAGGCTGCAGCGCCGTGGTGCTGGGCCATCACCGCGATGACATTCTAGAGACGTTCTTTATGAACCTGTTTCACGGCGGCCGATTGGCGACCATGCCGCCCAAACTGGTGAATGAGGAAGGGGATCTGTTTCTCTACCGACCGCTTGCTCATGTGGCTGAGGTGGATTGTGACAAGTTCGCGCGCGCGCTCAATTATCCGATCATTCCTTGTGATCTTTGCGGGTCCCAGGATGGTCTGCACCGTCAACAGGTTAAGCAGATTCTCGATGGTTGGGAGCGCAACAGCCCGGCCGTCGTCAGGTCATGTTCAAGGCCCTGACCAACGCTCGCCCCTCTCATTTGCTGGACCCCAAATTGTTCGACTTTGCCGGGCTGCTTCGGAATTCTGGAGAAGTTTAGCTAAATCCATTGCACTTATTTGGCATGCATTAACCCCCACCACACTTCCTGCGCGATAACTTCCCCCAACCAACCCGGGAGAAACAAATGGCGCAGTTTTCTGTTCAAGGGCTGACTCGAATTCAGCGCCAGCTGGCGATTGCCTTTACTGGACCGCCAGCTTTCGCGTTCTTGCCAGCCATCTGCCTTGCCGCGTTCTGGCTGGGCGGGGAAATTGCACTGATGGCTGTCGCCGCGATGCTGCCGTTTGTCTATTTCGTCGCCGGGGGGCTAGTGGCTGGCGCACGGCCGAAAAAGAACAAATTCAATGGGGTGTTCCAGCGGCACGCCTTTCAGGAGTTGGTAGAAGAAAACCACTTGCGCTCAAAGGAAACGGGGCGTCATGCGGTGCTCATCAACCTGGCCATCGAAGACTTTGATCAACTTCTCGATCGATACGGGCAGGCCGCTGCGGATACGGTTGTGCAGCGCACGGGTGAGCGCATCGTCGAAGTGATGCGCAAGGATGATCAGGTTGGGCAACTTGGCGACGCGCGTTTTGGCGTGTGCACCGCCCCTGTGCGGCACCTTGATCTGGAAACCTGCATTCAAATCTCTGGCCGATTACAAGCCGCCCTTGAAGAACCGATATCCATGACGGGCTGTCCGTCTATATCAGCGCCTCGCTCGGGTTTTGCATGCTCGCCCGCGCACCGGCGAAACCAGCGCTGATTGGCTCGCCGCCGCCTGTACCGCACTGCGCGAGGCGCAAACGTCGGGGGCCCTCTGCCATTCGCGCGTTTTCCGATCAGATGCGTCGTGAAACCAAAACCCGCGCTGATCTGCGAGAGGAAGTTGCACAAGCATTGGCCGCAGGACAAATCCAACCTTGGTTTCAACCGCAAATTTCCACCGATACCGGCCAAATCACCGGATTGAGGCACTTGCACGCTGGTCACATCCGGTGCGCGGGATGGTCTCACCCGCAGAATTTCTGCCGGCACTTGAAGACGCCGGATTGTTGGAGCGTTTGGCAGAGGTGATGATGTATCACGGGTTTGCCGCGCTCAAGGCATGGGATGGTGCGGGCGAAGTCGTGCCGCAGATCGGCGTCAATTTCGCGGGACCAGAGCTGAGCAATCCGCGCCTAACCGAAAAGGTGAATGGGAGCTGGATCGCTTTGAATTGACCCCGGACCGCCTAGCCATCGAAGTGCTTGAAACAGTGGTTTCCAATGCGCCAGATGACATTATCACACGCAACATCAACGCCTTGGGGGCATTAGGATGTCGCGTTGATCTGGATGACTTTGGAACCGGGCATGCCTCCATTGCCTCAATCCAGCGGTTTTCCGTCAGCCGGATAAAGATTGATCGTTCCTTTGTGATGAAAGCAGACCGCGACCCCGAACAACAACGCATGATCAGCGCCATATTGACCATGGCTGAAAGGCTGGGCGTCGAGACCCTCGCTGAGGGGGTGGAATCGGTCGGAGAACATGTTTTGCTCGCACAATTGGGCTGTGATCACGTGCAAGGTTTTGGCATTGCCCGCCCAATGCCGTTTGAGCAAACGCTGGACTGGATCGCGCGCCATAATGCAAAGCTGCAGGATGTGCCGCGGATCATGGATGGGCGGACGCGTTGAACCAATCACTACATAGGCAATTAAGGGGGGTTCAATCACGCCAAAAACCCGAATCCGCTTGACCTTTAGGCTTACACTCTGTTGAACCACGCTGATATCCCATGACTTCAGTGGCTGTCCCTATGACGATCAGAACAAGAATCTCATCCTCGCGACTGCGCTCAGCTTTATCGTGATCCTCGTTTGGTTTGTGCTCTTTCCGCCGCCAGAAGTGGACCCTGGCCCACAAGCCACAGATGAAACCGCACAGATTGTGGCGGATGGAACAAGTGTGCAGCAGCCCCGGCCACGCAGGATGCTGCCGCACCGCAGGTAGGTTCCGCCCCACAAAGCCGCGCCGAAGCTTTGGCAAGCGCGCCGCGCGTGCCGATAGATACGCCGCGCCTGTCTGGTTCCGTCTCGCTTTTGGGCGGACGGATTGATGACCTGAAGCTGAACGATTACCGCACCTCCATCGAAGCCGATGCCGAGATCGTGACGATGCTGTCCCCCGAGGGCAGCGTGGACGCCTATTATGCACTTTATGGCTGGGCGCCGGGGGCCGGTGTTGACCCCTCTGCCGTGCCTTCCGTGGATACGCTTTGGACGCTCAGCAAGGGCGAAACGCTTGCGCCAGGCAGCCCGGTTACGATCACGTGGGACAATGGCGCAGGTCAGGTATTCAACCGAGAGATTTCGGTGGATGAGGATTACATGTTCTCCATCACCCAAAGCATCACCAACAACGGCACCACCACCGTTGCCATGGCCCCCTACGGCATGATTGCCCAGCATGGTGAGCCGCAGGATTTGAAGAACTTTTTCATCCTGCACGAGGGTGCTGTTTCCATGTCCGAGGGTGAACTGACCGAGACCGATTGGGATGAAATGCCGACGCGGATGTGAACCCCAAATGGGGCCGCCCGGCCATCGTGACCGAGGACACCAAGAACGGCTGGGTCGGCTTTACCGCGCATTATTGGCAGGCCGTTTTGGCCCCCGCCGCCGATCAGGTCTTTGACCAGGCGCTGACCTATGACGCGCGCTCTGATGTGTATCGCGCCTTTGCCCGCCTGCCCACCATGACTGTGGCATCAGGCGAAACGGCATCCGTTTCAACCGACCTCTTCACCGGCGCAAAAGAATGGGCCGACCTGCGCGCCTATGAGGCTAAAGGTGTCACCAACTTTATCGACAGCATCGACTGGGGTTGGTTCTTTTTCCTGACCAAGCCAATCTTTTGGCTGCTGCACGAGCTCAACAAACTGATCGGCAACATGGGTGTGGCGATTATCGCGCTGACCCTGCTGATCAAGGCGCTGTTGCTGCCTTGGCCTATAAATCCTACGTCTCCATGGCCAAGATGAAAGAGCTGCAGCCAGAGATGGAAAAGCTCAAGAAAGAGGCCGGAGACGACCGCCAGAAAATGCAGCAAGGCATGATGGCGCTCTACAAAAAGGAAAAGGTGAACCCGGCCGCGGGCTGTTTGCCGATCCTGTTGCAGATCCCGATCTTCTTCTCGCTCTACAAGGTGATCTTTGTCACGATCGAACTGCGTCAGGCACCGTTCTTTGGCCCGTTCCAGGACCTTTCCGCGCCTGACCCGACCTCGATCATGAACTTCTGGGGATGCTGCCGTTTGAGGGGCCTGTACCGGGCTCCATCATGGCACTGATCTTTATTGGTATTCTGCCGCTGCTTCTGGGTATCTCCATGTGGTTGCAGCAGAAACTGAACCCGGCACCCACGGACCCGACGCAGCAGATGATCTTTGCCTGGATGCCATGGTGCCATGGGTATTCATGTTCATGCTGGGCAGCTTTGCCTCTGGGCTGGTGGTCTACTGGATTGCAAACAACACGATCACGTTTACGCAACAGTATCTGATCATGCGCTCCCAGGGCTATAAGCCGGACCTGTTGGGCAACATCACCAGCAGTTTCAAGCGCAAGGCGAAACCAGCCGAAGAAAGCAAACCTGCCAAAGGCAAGAAGTGATGCAGATCACAGCGCTTTATCGTCATCCGCTGAAAAGCCATGGCCGCGAAGCGCTGGACACAGTGCAGTTGCACGCAGGCCAAAGCATGCCGTTCGATCGCCGCTGGGCGGTGGCCCATGATGCCTCCAAAGCGGATGGCAGCGCCTGGGCCCCCTGTGCCAACTTCAGCCGTGGCTCCAAAGCGCCAGGGCTGATGGCGATCAACGCGCAGCTTGATGAAGCGGCTGGCTTGCTGACCCTGTCTCATCCGGATCTGCCTGACTTGACTTTCGACCCAGACAGCGACGCGGCTGCCTTGATCGAATGGGTCCGACCCATCGTGCCGGACAACCGCGCCTTGCCTGACCGGGTGCTGACCCTGCCGGAACGCGGTTATACGGATACGGAATACGCTTCTGTTTCCCTGTGTAACACGGCCTCCCATGCGGCGGTTGAGGGACAGGCAGGCGAAGTGCTTTCCCCTCTGCGCTGGCGCGGCAACATCTGGTTTGACGGGGCTGAGCCTTGGGCCGAAGACAATTGGCTGGACCGCGAAGCAACGCTGGGCGGGGCGCGGTTAAAATTCGTCGCACCCATCGTTCGCTGCCTTGCGACAACGGCAAACCCTGAAACGGGGCAGCGCGATGTCGACACGTTAAGCATTCTCAACAGCACCTGGAACCACCAGAACTTTGGCATCTACGCCGAGGTGATCCAAGGCGGCACAGTGGCACTTGGCGACACGCTGGAGGTGCTCTGATGCAGATGCCTTTCCCTGTAGCTGAGGAACCGGACACACCAAGCCTGGAGCGTGGGCGATTGCTGTTTGCGGGCGAAACCACCTTTGTCAAAGGTGTGGTCGCGATGGATGGTCTGCCGCCGCCGGACCGGATGGAAGTTTGCTTTGCCGACGGTCCAACGTCGGTAAATCCACACTGATCAACGCGCTGACGGGGATGAAGGCGCTGGCGCGTGCCTCTAACACGCCGGGGCGCACGCAAGAGATCAACTATTTTACCGCGGGCGAAAGCCACTATCTGGTGGACCTGCCGGGCTATGGTTATGCCAATGCACCGCTGCCGGTGGTGGAGAAATGGCAGCGTTTGCTGAAACAATATCTCTCTGGCCGCCAGACCCTGCGCCGCGCCTTTGTTCTGATTGATGCACGCCATGGGGTAAAGAAGGTGGATGAGGAGATTCTCTCGCTGCTCGACAGTTCTGCGGTCACCTTTCAGGCCGTGTTGACCAAGGCCGACAAGGTCAAGGAAAAGGAACGCGAAAAGGTGCTGGATCAGGTGCGCGCAGCCCTTGCCAAACACCCTGCGGCCTTTCCTGAAATCATCGTGACCAGCAGCGAAAAAGGCTGGGGCATCCCACGCTGCGCACGATCATTGCCACTCTGGAATAGTTCGCGTCGCCCCACTAAGGTGCGCTGAACAAAGGCCAGAACATGAGAAAACAAGACATGAACCGCGATTGGATTGCCACGGCGCAAACGCTCAGCCAGGCGCTGCCCTACCTGCAACGTTATGCGGGGGCAACGGTCGTGATCAAGCTAGGCGGTCACGCCATGGGCAGTGATGAGGCGATGGCCGAATTTGCCCGCGACGTGACCCTGATGCGGCAAGTAGGCCTAAACCCTGTGGTGGTGCATGGCGGTGGGCCAATGATCAACCAGATGTTGGAGCGGTTGGAGATCAAGTCAGAGTTTGTGAACGGCAAACGCGTTACGGATGCGGCCACCATGGAAGTGGTCGAGATGGTGCTGAGCGGCGTCGTGAATGCCCGCATTGTGCAGGCCATTTCAGAGCAAGGCGGGCGTGCCGTGGGCCTGTCAGGCAAGGATTCCGGGCTGATCATTTGTGATGCGGAGGACCCGGCGTTGGGGTTGGTAGGCAGCCCCAATGAGGTGAACCCGCAGGTGCTGCAAGACCTGGCTGAGAAAGGCATCATTCCCGTGATCGCCCCCCTTGGTATGGGCCGCGCCGGAGAGACTTTTAACATCAACGGGGACACTGCAGCCGGTGCCATTGCAGCGGCCTTGAAGGCGGATCGCCTCTTGCTGCTAACCGATGTGGCGGGCGTCAAAGACGCAGATGGCAATGTGTTGACCGAGCTGACCGCCGCACAGATCAACGCAATGATCGAAGATGGCTCCATCGCCGGTGGCATGATCCCCAAAACCCAAACCGCGCTGAACGCGCTTGAGGGTGGTGTGCGCGCCGCTGTGATCCTCGATGGCCGCGCGCCCAATGCCTGCCTGTTGGAGCTGTTCACCGAGCATGGTGCGGGCAGCATCATTCGCAAGGGATGAACATTGCGGCCCTTGAGAGCGCCGCGAAAGATCGGCACCTCAGCATTCTGGGTGGATTTCACCCGAACCCAACGGAGGACGTCCCAGAGGGGTGCCAGACCTTGCTGATGCTGGGCCCGGATGAACCCACCTTCTGGCCTGCGTTCATCACAACCCCGAATACAACGACGACGCACCCGATGCGATGGATCGCTGGTCGGCTCGCGTGATCTCTGACTGGGCCACGGAGCTGGGCGCAGAGGCCCTGTTCCCCTTTGGCGGACCGCCACATCTGCCGTTCTTCACCTGGGCCATGCGAACGGGGCGCATTCATGCCTCTCCTGTGAACTTCTTGGTGCATGACGCAGCTGGGACTGTTTGTCTCATTTCGCGGCGCGTTGGCCCTGCCCTATCACGTTGATCTGCCCACAGCCCCGACCAAGCCCTGTGACACCTGCGAGGACAAGCCCTGCTTAACCAGCTGCCCCGTCTCCGCATTGACAGCTGAGGGGTATGACGTGCCAGAATGCAAAACCTACCTAGGGACGCACGCTGGGGCGGATTGCATGGGTCAGGGCTGTGCCGTGCGCCGCGCCTGCCCTGTCTCGCAACGCTTTGGCCGCCTGCCCGCGCAATCGGCTTATCATATGCGCCACTTCAAAAGGGACTGACATGAAACGATTGATCCTGATGCGCCATGCGAAATCTGATTGGTCGGGTGGTGGCGCTGATCATGACAGACCCTTGAATAAACGCGGGCGCAACGCCGCCACAGATCTGGGCAACTGGATGCGCAGCGAAGATTTGGTGCCGGATCAGGTGCTGTGTTCCTCTGCCGAGCGCACGGGCGAGACCTTTCTAAGGCTCAGCCTGGGGGAAGGGCTGGCCGTGCAATACACCCGCGCGCTTTATCTGGCGACGCATGATCAGATCTTGCAAGCATTGCGCGGCGCGAAGGGTGAGACGGTGTTGATGCTGGGCCATAATCCGGGAATTGGCGTTGCCGCTTCGGCGTTTTTGATTGAGCCGCCTGCGCATCCGAAGTTTGACCAATACCCCAGCGGGGCCACGCTGGTGGCTGATTTTGACATCAGCGATTGGACCGAAGCGGATTGGGGAAAAGCAAACGCGCGACACTTTGTGGTGCCGCGCGCGCTTTGATGCGGGTGGCGGGGTGAACCCCGCCCTACCATTTGTTAGTGACCCAGGATCTGGCTCAGGAACAATTGTGTCCGTGGAGATTGTGGGTTGTTAAAGAACGCTTCAGGCTCGTTCTGCTCCACAATCTGGCCTTCATCCATAAAGATCACGCGGTTGGCGACCTGACGGGCAAAGCCCATCTCGTGCGTCACACACAACATGGTCATGCCTTCCTCGGCCAGTTCGATCATGGTGTCGAGCACCTCTTTGATCATCTCCGGGTCAAGGGCCGACGTTGGTTCATCAAACAACATGATCCGTGGCTTCATGCAAAGCGAACGGGCAATCGCCACACGCTGCTGCTGACCGCCGGACAATTGGCCGGGGTATTTGTTGGCCTGATCAGGGATCTTCACCTTTTCAAGGTAATGCATCGCCACTTCTTCGGCTTCTTTCTTGGGTGTCTTGCGAACCCAGATCGGCGCCAATGTCAGGTTCTCAAGGATCGACAAATGCGGGAACAGGTTGAAGTGCTGAAAGCACATGCCAACTTCTGAGCGGATCTTGTCGATGTTCTTGAGGTCCGAGGACAGCAGCGTGCCATCCACGGTGATGGAGCCCTGCTGGTGCTCTTCCAGCGCGTTGATGCAACGGATCAGCGTGGATTTGCCGGAGCCAGAAGGCCCACAAATCACGATACGCTCACCCTGATACACCGTTAGATCAATATCGCGCAGCACGTGGAACGTGCCGTACCATTTGTTCATGTTCTGGATCGAGATCGCGACTTCGTCGGATACTTTCATTTGTGCGGTATCAGCCATGCCTCAACCCTCCCTTAACGATGATCTGTCGCAAGACGGCGTTCCAGCCACTGCGAGTATTGTGAAATGCCGTAGCAAACGACAAAGAAGACGACACAGGCAAAGCCCAACAGCTCCCAGTACACCCCGTTCCATTCGGTGGAGGCGAGGATGGGACCGCGGATCATGCCAACGATGTCGAACATGGAAATCACGGACACCAGCGTGGTGTCCTTGAACAGGCCCACGGCAATGTTCACGATGCCCGGGATCGAAATCTTCAGCGCCTGTGGCAGGATGATCAGGCGCATCGCTTGCGCATAATCCAAGCCCAATGAATCCGCCGCCTCGTATTGCCCTTTGGGCAACGCGGCCAGACCGCCCCGGATCACCTCAGCGATATAGGCCGCCGAGAACATAGTGATCATGATCACCACGCGGATGAACAGGTCAACGCCGGTGTTTGGCGGGAAGAAGTACGCCAGCATCACTGAGGCCACAAACAACAGCGTGATCAGTGGCACGCCGCGAATGAATTCGATGAAGATCACGCAGATCCATTTGATCAACGGCATGGAGCTTTGACGGCCCAGCGCCAGTGCAATGCCCAAAGGCACCGACAAGGACACACAGGTCAGACCCAACATCATGTTCAGCATGTAGCCGCCCAGGTCACGCGAGGGAACCGCCTGCAAGAATGGCTGTTCCGGTGCGATCGCAGGAATGATGAAGCTCGCCAGGAACCAGACAACAGCCGCCGCCAGGATCCAAGGCCAAAGCCCAGACCAAAGTTCTGTGCCACAAATCGGTTGTAGACCAGGTAACCGACCACAAAGCCGAGGAAGGCAAAGACGGATGTCCAGATTGTACCACCCCAGATCAGCCAGAAGGCGACAAAGGGGAACAGCAGTGTAATGATCAGCAGCTTGCGCGGCAGGTCAAAGAACAGCACTGGGGCAATCGCTGCCAGCATCATCACAAAGGCGATTGTGGGCCGCCAGTATTCAGACTGCGGATATTTGAATCCGAACAAAAGCTGTGTCCAGCGTTCCGTCAGTACGGAGAAACAACCACCAGAAACACCGTCCAACACCTCACGGCATTCCGCGAGTGAGGAGGTTGTCCACACGCCATTGAAGATCCAAGGCATGGTGGCACGCAACACCAAATAGATCACATAAAGTGAGACAACTGTCAGAATACCGTTGGCCCACGAGGCAAACAGGTTCTCTCTCAGCCATTTTACGATCCCCTGCTCGGTTGCAGGCGGTGCCATGGGCGGCAATGACTCAGTACGCACGAAGGCGACGTTTGTAT